>ML358214.1:0-28703 GCA_005239505.1 Nicotiana paniculata | reverse complement strand
TGTTTTACTTTAAAAATAAAAACTCTTACCAACAAGAAAAACTAAAACTACTAATAAAAATGCGTACAAAAAATCACAACCATTATGTACAACACCCCACACTTAAATCATGCAGTGTCCTCAATGCATCACCTATAGACAAAACAAGAAATAAAAGTAAGGTGTAAGAAACTCCCTGGTCCAATAGTGTTGACATCCTATCCATTGATCTCGCCTGCATGTTCCTTTGAGCACATGCTATAATCATTTTATGCCTCCACTTTGAACTTATGAATTGCACCCCAATTTTTTCTTCTGCTCTATGATCATGCTCATGGGGTAGTGGAACAAATCTGCCTGGCCGAATAAAACCCTGTAATAATCTGCGTTTCTTGGCTTTTCGACAAAATGTGTACTCCTTATTTTCTGGCAAGAAGAACTCAAGAATGTAGGCATCTTGTTCTTTATCCCTCAACTCGTCAGGTGGTTCGGATAATTTTATTTGCATATCATCATCCAAACACAATGTGAAAAAATGGTTGGACTGTGTACCCACATCATCAACAATAATGACACTAGATCCAACAAAATATGTATCATCAATGTCCTTGGTTAAATCTAGTATCTTTTCTACCACTTCAGCATCCTCTGATTTCAGTTCTAACCTGGGTGGTTCTTCAATAGATGGCTCGGCCGGCGGGTTCTCTCTTTCCTCACACATAGTGAATCAAACTCGAGAGCCTGTTTCCATACCTCTTTTTCCTCAAGTTCTAACACCCAATCTGCTAGTTCTTCACCGTTCATATCATCCAGATTCATGAAACATTCATCCAAAGGGTCCCCAATAGTCAAGGATACATCAACTTTTTCTGGGATCACATTCACAGCATCAATAAGAGAGCAGTTGGCGAACTCACTAGGTTTCCTCATAGATTTCTGCACGTTGAAAGTGATTTCTTCATTGTTAAGCCTCATCTTAAGTTCACCAGTCTCACAATCAATAAGAGCTCTGCCTGTGGCCAAAAATGGCCTTCCCAAGATTATGGGAATTTCCTCATCTACCTTGCAGTCTAATGTCACAAAATCAGCAGGAAATACAAACTTCCCCACTTGCACCAGTACATCATCCAAAATACCTGACAGTCTCTTTACCGTCCTATCAGCAAGTTGCAGCAGCATGGAGGTGGGCCTGGCTCTACCTATCCCCAGTCTTTTATATATGGCCAGCGGCATCAGATTAATGTTGGCCCCCAAGTCACATAGAGCTTTGGTGAAAGTTAAGTTGCCAATGGTACACGGAATTGTAAAACTCCCTGGGTCAGACAACTTTTCAGCAATAGGATGCGTCACCACCGCACTACAAGTCTGAGTAAGGGTGACAGTAGCTAGATCTTGGAAGTCAACTTTTCTGGACATCAATTCCTTCATCATTTTAGCATACCCAGGCATTTCTTTCAATGCATCAATCAATGGAATATTTACCTGTATCTGCTTTAGCATGTCCAAGAACTTCTTGTACTATTCATCCTTTTGGTATTTAGCCAGCCTCTGAGGGAATGGAGCTGGCGGTCTCTTTTTCCTAGTGATTTGGGACTGTTCTTTCCTAGCCACCACCTCAACCACCGGCTTCTGAGTTATCTCCACTTTTTTTTCAGTCTCACTCTGTGCACTGGGTTCTTCTTCACTAGGTTGCACTGTTGCCTTGGTCAAGTTTGTTGAGAACAGACCTAAGTCCAACCTGGATGAGACCGAAATTATCAACCTGGGAGATTCAGAAAACGTCAAGGAGACTCGCATCAGCATCTATTTGTCACCATCAAAAAAAAAATACATAGAGTTTTTAAGAGAGTATGAGGATGTATTTGCATGGTCGTATGATGACATGATTGGTCTAAGTACGTCTATTGTGGCTCACAAACTACCGACCAATCCAATGTGTCCACGAGTGAAACAAAAGCTCAGAAAGTTCAAACCCGACATGAGTTTGAAAATCAAAGAAGAAGTTACCAAGCAGATCAATGCCAAAGTTCTCCGGGTAGTGGAGTACCCGACATGGTTAGCCAACATTGTACCTGTGCCAAAGAATGACGGGAAGGTCAGAGTCTGCGTCGACTACTGGGATCTCAACCGGGCCAGTCTGAAAGACGACTTCCCCTTGCCAAATATACATATTCTGATTGATAACTGCGCCAAGCATGAATTGCATTCCTTTGTGGATTGCTTCGCTGGTTATCACCAGATTTGGATGGATGAGGAAGATGCTGAGAAAACGACGTTCAATATGCCATGGGGAGTGTATTCTTACAAGATGATGCCATTCGGTCTAAATAATGTGAGGGCCACCTACATGAGGGACATGACCACCATATTCCATGACATGATTCACAAGGAGATCGAGGTGTACGTAGATGATGTCATTATCAAATCAAAGAAAGCTGCTGATCACATGGAGAATTTGGGGAAGTTCTTCAATAGATTGCGAAAATACAATATGAAACTAAACCCCGCGAAGTGTGCATTCGGGGTTCCTGCTGGGAAATTGCTGGGACTTATTGTAAGACGCCGGAGAATAGAATTGGATACGTCCAAGGTCAAAGCCATTCAAGAATTACCACCACTAAGGAACAAGAAAGGTGTGATGAGTTTCTTGAGGAGGCTTAATTACATCAGCCGGTTTATAGCACAGTCCACAGTCATCTGCGAGCCAATCTTTAAGATGTTGAAGAAGGACGCTACGACCAAGTGGACCGATGATTGTTAAAAGGCTTTCGACAGAATCAAGGAATATTTGTCAACACCGCCAGTCCTAGTACCGCCCGAGTCAGGCAGACCTTTACTACTCTATCTTGTAGTATTAGATGGAGCTTTCGGCTGCGTTCCGGGGCAGCACGATGAAACAGGAAGAAAGGCACAAGCAATGGCATGAAAAGTTATCATTCGCCTTACTGGGATACCGCACCACTGTCCGCACATCAACAGGGGAAACTCTATATATGCTAGTTTATGGTAGAGAGGCTGTTATTCCTGCCGAAGTGGAGATTCCATCTCTAAGAATTATACAGGAAGCTGAGCTCAGTGATGCAGAGTGGGTGAGAAGCCGTTATGAGCAACTAGCCCTCATAGACGGGAAGAGAATGAATGCAGTATGTCATGGTCAACTATATCATAACGGAATGTCCAGGGCCTTCAACAAGAAAGTCAAGACGAGACGATTCACACCAGGGCAGTTGGTGTTAAAGAAAATCTTTCTGCATCAAGATGAAGCCAAGGGGAAGTTCTCTCTTAATTGGCAAGATCCGTACATGGTTCATAGAGTGCTGACAGAAGGAGCACTTATACTCGCGGAAATGGACGAAGAAGTCTGGCCCAAGCCAATCAATTCAGATGCAGTCAAACGCTACTATGTGTAATTTCTATGCTTTCTCAATGATGTAACTTAAACTACGCCTGACCTGATTCCTGTTTAAGAGGGGATATGTAGGCAGCCCTATGGGTTCGGTCACAATTCAATAAAAATCTATTTTTTCCCTGCAATTGGAAAGTGGGGCAGAATTTTGAGGAGGACCCTCAAAATTCCGAAGCAAGTTCAGCCAGTCACGGCACGAGCAGCAGTGAGAGGCATCCACCTAGCAAACTGGGGCAAAATTTGAGGAGGACCCTCAAAATTCTGCAGCAAAAGAGGTTGCTATGTCCCAAGCCGTGCCACGTTGTCGGTTCATCTAAAAACTATTTTAGTTTATATATTACACTTTTACAAAATCATGCATATTTATTTTTTAAACAGCTTGTTTAGAGAATGCTACCCCAATGATACAGACAGTATCATCAGATCAAGCCAACGAGCCAAGAAGAATCAGCGGAATGCGAACTAACCTTCCCCCTTTACAAAACTCACGACCTTTCTTTAGATGCAGGAACAAATTGCAGAAGCCCCAAAACATATTCTCCGCTCAAAGGACAGACATCGTTTCTCAAACTCATCGCACATGCCAACATTTATTATCAGCACAAACGATGCTTCATTATCACAATTCTCTACCGCAGTTAACGCCAGCTAAGAAGTTTTGTCATCCTTCCTTACATATTGCATGAGGTTACCTTTCTGCCTTCCGAGAATAAACGTTGTCTCCATCTGCATCAACATATTGCATAAGGCTACCTTTCTGCCTTCTGAGGCTAAACGATGTCTCCATCTGCATCCGCATATTGCATAAGCCTACCTTTCTGCCTTCCGAGACTAAATGTTGTCTCCCATTTACTTTTCAAAAGCAACCCCTGTCTCTATCATTCACTTCTTTTCGGGCAAAGCTCTGCCCTTTTTAAATTCGCAAGACTAAGCTCTGTCTTGTCAGCATCATGCAATTGCATCTTCATGGGCTGAAATATCGCCAACCTATCCAAAGGCGTCATTGTTCGGAGGCAACATCTTCATAGCTCGAGAACACCATGTCATGGCTTGAGAATCTCTTTTATCATTTTGCATATCATTATCCAAAGGCGTCATGGTTCGAAGACACCATCCCCATGGCTCGAGAACATCATTTCATGGCCTGCAAATCCCTCATCAAAGCAATTCATGGCCCTAGACATCATGGTCTAAAGACGTCATCCTTAACTGTCCAAAGACAACATTCATCGTCCAACGGGAATTTGCATAATGTTTAAATTAGCACAATATACGCTTGTATTTCTTATTTGCAGGTAATCCGGCAAGCAACAGCCATCCAGGCGGAAGCGGTTCCGCTCCAGGTCTCCTAACTATCCCGTAAGTCATTTTCTCATCTAACCCTATACTTGGTGTCCGTTCTTGTAAAACTTCATCGGTATACTTCACTGATGACTTCGGAATTACATACGGCCTGATTCTTGTAAGACCGGGATATGTAGGCAGCTCAGGAACCAGGGTGCGGCCTGAACCTTTCAAGCTATTTCTACTAGGTCAAAATTGGCCATCATATCTTTACCCGACAACTCTTCCATCCTTCCCGAGTAAAGAGGGGCAGCTGTTGATATATTCTCAAATTACTTTTTAAATTTGTATATATACCTCCAAAATCACTCTTTATAATAACTGGTATTTTTCCGAAATTTTTCATATTTTTATTAAATCTTTATCCACTTTATTCAGTATTTTTATATTCAATAATTATTCATAAATTGTATTATAAATAATTTCAAAATATTTCCCAGTTCAATATATTATTTTTAATCCTATTAGAATTTAATTATTTCATAAATTAGCCAATTTGGCATTATTTGACCATAATTACAATAAGTTTACAACTATGGCCTAATTGTACATCTTATACCTTTTAAATCAATAATTATTTCATTTTATATTTTTATATTCATTAATTACCTTAATTTCATTTATCTAGCATTAATTTCATTTTATATAATTTTTGGCTATTTTTTTATTAATTAATTATCTATTTTAATGGGCATTTAACTAATAGCCATTTTAATTTCGATTTTAGCATAAATCTACCAGCCCAATATCCCCTTTTAAAATCAGCCCAATAAATCTAAGCCCAATACCTCACCTGCCCGACCCAACCCTTTGGCTAATCCTGGCCGTTGATTATTGCTTATCAACGGCCCAGATCCCACCTACCATAATTAAACCTAGACCTACCCCCCTCCGACCTCTCATTTCCCAGTCTCTCATTCTCTCTCTATCTCTATCTGGTTCTCTCTGGTTCTCTCTAGAATCTTCCATTGTCTCTCTATCTCCAATGAAGTTTGTTCATTTTCTCCGGCTAGTTCCCTCGTCGAAAACTATGGTCTTTCAATATCTCCTGGTTACTACTTCACCCTACACCGGTCTAATGACACCCTAAGGCCCTCAGGCAAACCTGGAGCGGTTCAACTCCTACCCATGGTCCCTCATGCCATCTTCCCGCCTCCCCCGGCCGTCTGAGTAAGAGCCATGACTTTCCGGTTAACGCTGGTGACATCTTTAAGGTTTTTCTTGTTTTTTCAACTCTCTGAAACCCTAACCCCGGGTATTTTCACGATTCCTTTAGATCTGTCTTAGATATGTGTATATCATGAAGCTTTTTACATGTTTTCTTCAAAAACCTTCCTATTCTCTTAGATCTATACTAGATCTGGGTTTATTACGAGTATTATTACATTTTTTCTTAAAGGTTTACCATTTTTAAACAAGTTTTTCACTTAGGGTTTCTGAAACCTTTTCTTCAAACAGTTTCTCCAAGTTCAAGTGATTTTTCTCATATACTTAAACGTTTTATCACTTTTAATAATGATTTATTTAGTTTTAACACTGTGTTCTAAATGCTGAGCATGTCTTTTCTTTCGATTTGTATGTGCGCCTGTTTCCCATGAGTAATCCCTGTTTCTTTGTGATTATTGCTTCACTATGCTATTGGGTCTTTGATTCTGCCGCTTCTTGTATGTTCACCCTGCCCGAATCATTACTATCTTGAATCCCTGAATGATTATGAGTAGTACTATACTGATTTTTCATACGTTATCCTCGGCTGATTCTGCATGTTTCCTTAGATATATGAGGCCTTCCCTTAATTAGTAATAATTTCGAATCCCTGATTTCTTATGAGATGTTCTTATTGATTCCAACTTTGTTTTCTTACCTTGTTATATAATTGATTAACTGTTAATTGATTGTTATTTCCTTAAGTGATATTTTTTGAACCTAGCCTCAATTGTATGCTTGAATTAGGGGTGAAACTGTTTCCTTATATGTTATAGGCATCAGAACTTTCCTTAATTGTTATTTTACCTACTAGCCGTTTGAGTTTAACCCCTTCCATTAAGGGATGCCTAATTTCCTATTATACTTACACTGTTCTTATATTTCTCTAAGCTATATATGGTTCTTTACTTATTAAAAAATCACTGTGTGAATTACTCACTTGATTATAGGGATACTTGTGCTAATTGGGTACTGATTGATATTCAGTACCACAATCACTGGTTTTCTGGTTCTTTCCTTATTTTTCATCAAGTTTTCAAAACTATATATACTCTATTCATACATAGAAACACACAGACGAACTAATCTGTTCAAAAAATCTCTCTCACAATTTAAAAGTCTTTCTGATCTCTGTTCTGTGCTAATTACTACTACTCTAGGTTAGCCGGCTACAAGCCAAGGCTAACTATTGTGCATTCTCCTACTTTCCTGTTTGTGTTACTGCTTTCTTCACTTCACTGGTATGTTCTAATTTAGATTTCAGTTCCTCAAACCAACGTGTTTCCATTACTGTTCTAATTCAGCATGCTTCCAACTTGCTTACTTATTCTTCAGCATGTATCTAGGATCCTGAACTCCCCTCTGCATGTTTAAATTAGTCCTTATTTGTTTATGACCAACATGTTTCTGTACACTTATCACCTACTTCTTACGTGCCTATGACTGGTATGTCTGTGTGTGTATCTTCCTGCTGCATGTCTGCCCTTACATGATCTGTATTTGTCCCCCTAATCACATTGCCCCTGTTTGTGCTTGTTGGACTATCTTTGGTTCATTGTGATGTTAAGCTTCCATTTCCTTCTTCAAAAAAACTGTTTTCTTACTTACCCTTTCTCAAAATTGTTCCTTACTTAAATCCTTTTAAATAAAAAGCACTCTCACATACACTCTTATAAATCTAAGTTCAGCCCCCTTCGTGGGAGCACTGCTTTGGGAACCCTTTGAGTACCCTCTGAACTCTAACACACAAGGCTGGCACTTCCACACTGCACATTTTTAATTCTTTGGCTATGCATAGGTGTGAGCACTGCCCGGGATCCCTTGCGGTCCTTAGGGAACTTTGACACATCCGGATTATGAAAAGGCTAAGCAACACCATAAGGCAGTGAGGTTTGGAAGATCTGGGCCCAATTGAAGGCTCCCTATAGAAGTAACTTCTTATTTTCCTTTGGTTGTGTAATTCATAATTCCATGGACTGTAATAATTTGTAAACAACTCCAGGGATGGATAGTGAAAAGGGAGGGGTAGCTACGCATGCATTAGCTATTAAAGTTATAGAAATCATGCTATTGGACTTTATTTCCTATTAGTGCCATAGAGATCATGTTTAGGCCCATATGTTCAAATTCATGAATTAGAAACCATGCTATTTGATTTTATTTCCTATCTGTGCAATATAGATCATGTTTAGGTCCATATGTTCAAATTCATGCATTAGAAATCATGCTATTTGATTTTATTTCCTATCTGTGCAATAGAGATCATGTTTAGGCCCATATGTTCAAATTCACGCGTTAGACATCATGTTTATTAGGTCTCATACCTACTGTTTCAGCATGTTCACTTTTACTTAGAAAAACCCTACTAATAAATGGTATTTTCTACTGTCATGTTCCACACTGCCATGTACGCTTAGAAATTTTGTCCTAGGCTAAACAACATTAAAATAAGTTATCACTCTAGCATCTTCTGAAACCATGATTAATACTGAGCATTAAGAAATTATGCTTAGGAATTCTGCATATGCATCATTCTGCATCTCTACATGTGCATTAGATATCATGCTATAGGGTCCTAATAGCTCAAATACATTTAGTCTAATTACTGACGTATAAAAAGTATAATCACCCCACTCAATTTTTCTTTAAAAAAATAACTGGTAATGCTTCTGTGTTCTGAACAACCTAGAACAACCTGTTTAGGTAAAAATTTGCAACAGTTCCTCTAATAATTCTGTTAATATACACTGCCCCCACCTAGGCAAGCCTTAGGTGACTAAATTTCCAAAAATTTGAAATCTGTCTCTCTTGTGTGTACAGCTTAATACTAGTAGGTACTTTTAAATCAGTAGGCAAACTGATTAAGAGCATTTTTTTGAGTTATAAAACAAGTCTGCATATCTGTTTATCCTCTGAATTCACCTAGATACCATGTCTTAGAATCTTAATTAACAATACTGCCATTATATGTGTTTGAGTCGTGCTAATTATATGCATTATCTGCGGAGAAAAATTTGGGCCTCCTATATGCTCCTATGTGTTTACCACTGGCTGCAGTCCTACATGTTCGTTGCTTGTCGCCTTAGAATTTTACCCCTTTAAACCTGAGGGTCTGCCTAGTACCTATCTTTTAGGATAATAGTCCTAACCTCCTCCAGGACTGATAGGATGAGACGGGTAATAGCACGCAATAGAATCTGTGACCAACACACGCTTTAATTACCTTCACGGGGTGGGAAGGGTAGAATATGGATATGATGACCGGTGCGCTAATACCATGTGTAGCCCCTCTTCGAGGAGTGATTACCGGATATTGCATTTATGTGATCCATATTATTATAAACCTAGGACACTTGTATACGATAGTTCGTAGTTACTGTTTTTCTAAACACCTGTATGCTTAAGACTTAAATCCCCTCTTATTTGAGCCTTTAATTGTTATTTGCTATTTTTACAAATTCACGAAACCATTTGGCCGGGAACCTCACGTGTGGATCCTGAGGGGTGCCTAACATTTTTCCCTTAGGATAATTTCAAGCCCTTACCCAAATCTCTGGTTAGCAACGTAGTTGTAATTAAACCCCTTAGGTGCCCTAACGCACCGTTAAAATCGTTAGGTGGTGACTCTTCAAAATATGCAAACCCCTTTCCTAAAAGGAAAGAAAGAGTTGTCCCAACCAACGTCATGAACCCGATCTTCCGCTGAGGAGGAGGAAAAAAGGGTGCGCGACAAATATCAAACCGACCCAGGCTTAGCACATTGGCAAGCAGTAAAGAGGATCATGATATATCTGAAGGGAACTGTTACTTATGCCCTTTGTTATCAAAGAGGCAAGGATCTACGATTAGTTGATACAGTGATGCTGATCATGGAGGAGATCTAGACGAGAGGAAGTCTACCTCATGATATGTTTTCTTACTTAGTGATGGCACTATATCATGGAGAAGTAAGAAACAATCATGTGTATCACTATCTACGATGGAAATCGAATACGTGGCTCTCGCATCAGCAGTAAGAGAAGCTGCTTGGTTGAAAAAGTTCTTGGAGCACTTGTTGGATATCACTGAAAATACTGAACCAGTATTAGTCTAGTGTGATAGTGAGGCTGCAATATCCTCCACCAGGGACCCAACATTTAATTGTAAGACCAAATATATAGATATCAAGTATAACTATGCGAGAGACATGGTTAGACGCAAGGTAGTGAATGTGAAATATGTATCTACAAAAGATATGTTAGCAGATCCATTGACCAAGCCTTTGTCTAGAGATGCATTTGTGAGACACACTAGATCTCAAGGCTTGCATAGACTCTGAGATACTTTATTTTGTTATTTTTTCTCGTGTTCACAAAACTGATGTTCTCTGATTATCAATAAAGTTGATTTACATACATATATATTTCTAATGCTGAATGTTATGTGCATTATTTATTTTTAATTTTTTTATTAGTATGTCGAGTAGACAAGAGTTGGCCTTCTCACACAGAAAACCGCCTCCTTATCTTAGTGATGTGAGGAGATGAGACATGATTTTAAGCAAAATTATCATAAGGGTAATCTGAGAGCTATTCGGTAAAAATTAGAATGTCGCTTAAACAATGACATAAGGTCATTAGGGTGAAAACATCCACCTAGTCTAATTTGTGAGCCACGTGTGAGTTAAAATGATATTGTAGATCAAAGAACTCAAATTTAGATACTTACGGTGTCTAAATATCATCTGTACAATATTCTTTATGAGATAAAGACGTACGCTCCTTGAGAAAAGGGAGAAAATGATGTAGCACATGTTTCATACCATGTGTGCTAATGTCGACCAATTGGGTTAACATAAGTCCATTCTCAACTTATTATTGTGTGAGACCCAGAGCTTTTATGATAGCTCAAGATTTTGTACCTTTAGAGACTCCGATCAGATGCTTGAGACTTAGTGTGATGTTAGCTATCTCAGTGTGTTTTCGAAAGACCATGAACACATATTCGGTCTAGCAGAGCATATCTAGAATAGCAGTCATATTAATGTTAGGGGAATCGTTAAAAGAGGAAGATTATTGATGGAATCTCATTCATTTTTATTCACTGGTGCACCAATTATAACTTATGAGTTATGATTGTGAATACAAGAAATACTGATTTATGAGATTCTGATACTATATCAAATGTGATTTATATGATCTAGGGTACTGCATACTTTATGATCTACTTGCAGGTTTGCACTCGACGAGAGGCTATATACTCCTAACAGATGTATAGCACTTAGCTCTCACAGTGTGCTGGTCGCACGGTCTACTTTCCTGTATGAATGATTAAGGAGATGAGTTGAGAATATGTTTCTCATGCTAGATGAGCACTCCCATTATGTTTGGGTGGGAGATGTAGGAAATATTGGGTCCACCCATAAGGGGTTCTATAAGGCCCAACAAGGTTATTAGTTAATCTTAATATTCCTATATAAGTACACTTAGTGTATACATTAAAAACACTCTGAGCAGTATTTTTTCCTACACTTAGTCTTCTCCCACAATTAAACTAAGGTTTAGACTGTGTAATTGGGGATTGTTCCAACACACCGTGACAACCACCGCCGACCAGTAATTTCAGCCACGGTTCATCCGTTTTCGCTTCCGCTTCACGAAGAACAAGTAAGTTCTCGTTTTACGATTTACGCGCTATCTAATGTGTTTAGATTAACGTAATATCTTAATTTATATTACAATTTCATCTATTCTATCATACTAAAATATTTGTTATAACTTTGTTGCAACTAAATTTCATTCCTGAAAATAATAATCAAAGCAAGAAATATAGGAACAAATATTATACTTGATTTCATGTAATGGAGTTACAATCTCTCGAATATCTCAAATCTAAAGAGATGTAGTCCTCTGATTCTTCTCCTTACGAACGATGGTTCAAGAGCTTGAAAGCTTGATCTTGAACTTGATGGATTTCAAATTTTGTTGAGTCACGGACAATTTGAAGATCGTCACAAATCAGGATTTGGTGTAAGGTTATCATGAACAAAAAATTTGAAGTCGCCCGCCTATAATTTAAGTTCGCCTTTGGAATTTGACCATAGACGAGGATTGCAGATGTGAAGGGAGACCTTGATGTTATTATTCATAGCTTCTTTAGCCTTTCCATCTGCTTACTTGATGGTTCCTCCTTTTCTTACCCTGTGACCCTCTTTATATAGGTATGGGATAGAGTAGCCTCCAAAAAACACCTAGTGCGCCATTGGGCTTATGTGCCGATCCATTTGGTGGAAGAATGGGCTAGCCCAATTTTATTGGACTTTTATTTAAATCAATTTAATTAGATTTAAATAATTGACTCAATCATACTAGCCTATAATATTTGTTTGGTCTAATATATGTCCAATTATGGTAAAAGCCAAATTTCGTATGGATTTAAATTTAACAAAAATTTAATTCTTTACAAATTCCCCCTACTTCAAGGCTTGTTGGGGTGTAGACTTGCTGAAACGAACGATAAAATTTGAATTACCAGTGAACATTGATATTTTTGTTTCAGCACTTGTGGTGACTTCTACTGGTCAAATCTAAACTTTTATCCAGTTGCACATTTATGTGAAGTGCTACATACAAGCTCCAAACAAAAATTAACCTTCCAATACTTCGGCTGCAGAACACGTGTGTGCAATGTAATTTGGTTTGGAAGTAGTAATTGCAAAGTATAGCATTGGAAAATTCTTGCAAATTGTCAGACAACTTTCTATGTTTGTCTCACGTTAGGCCTCTTTCCTTTTTCACCAAGAGCAAACAAGGGGAAAAATATTTCTTGACCTTGCGGGGGCAAGGCAACGTTTTTCCTTCAAGGATTCTAACTTCTTGTTTTGTTCATTTATAGCTCAGACTTTGTTAGATGCCTTTTCCAAACATGGCATGTATTGTGCAAGATTCATCATTAACTTTTGCATAAATTGGATTCTATCTTAGGATGGAAACAACTCGGACAATTTAATTTGCTTAAGTATTAGAATACGTAACCGCCTTATAACACCTATTTAAGCAGCCACCCTTTGGTGTATGTTTTCACAGTGCAAAATTATTGGAGAGAAGTTGTCTGCCACCTTTACGCACTTGCGGTCAAATATTCACATCTCGCCATAGGAAAGTCCAAATCATGGGCGGCCTAATTTTATAAAAACCGGCCTTAGAGTGGGGCAACGTATAAAAAAACTCAGATCCAAACTCCTTCAGGATACGCTGGAGTTAAATTTCGAGAATGATCTACTCGCCTGCCTGTAAAGCTGACACCATCGTGCATTCTTGCCAAAAAGGTCGTACTATGGTGTACCAGCGTCGAAAGTACAAGCCTCTTGATTCTTCTGAAAGTATACGCAAAGGGCTACAACATATCTAATAATAGGAGCAAAATACCTTATGTAGCATCTCAGGTAATACCTTCTGAAAGTATACACAAAGGGCTACAACATATCTATCCCTAGTTTTTCCTATATAATTTGCTGAATCTAGAACATGAATTCAGATATACTGGCTCATTCAGGTTTGCACACTCTTGCTAAAAAATGCATATCTCCATCCTTTGCACCGTTGGGAAGAGGACTCATATACAACATCTATAAAACTCAAAGCTCCATCCTTTTTGATCCAGTGGCAACAAATCTTTGAATCAAATCACTGAAATCGAGAGAATTGTTCGGGAAACAGACTTATTTTTCCTTTTTTTTTTTTGCAGGTTTGGAGAAGATATACATGGAGAGTTCTCCAATCCGCATCATGAGAAGAAGTGTATGATCGGCACTCTCTTCTTCTTTTTTTTCTGTAGGCGAAAAGGTGCATGAAGCATACGGTCCATCAAGATTTGGCAGAGAAGTGCATGTCACAATGTTCACCATCCGCATTGAAGTGTTCTGTCGTTGACACCGTCACTTGCTAAGTTAAAGCTCCATGACATTAGCATCGCTCAAGTAATCAGAACCAAAAGCTTCGTGCGGTTGGCACCGATTACGGCATAACGAGTTGAGGCGTATGGCGCAATGTCGACTTGAAGCATCGTGAGACAAGCACTGTGAATTGCAATTTTTTTTTCTTTTTACAGATTTTGAAGGAGTGCAAACGGTCTCGTATTAGACCAGGAAGACAGAAGTGATGTCCACGCGACTGACGAGAAACTACTTGGTGCATCCATCTTTCTAGTAGTTTTGGCGGAGACAACTTAGAGCATCCCCCTCCTTACGGAATTTGTAGAGAAAGTATATGTGCATCTCATATTTGCGGCTTGGCGAGATTGATACTTGAAATAACACTTTCCAACTTTGGCTAGCAAGCATGTGGCGCATCTCTCCTTTGCAGCTTTGTGAGAGGGACGCTTGGAGAAACTTCGGTTTTTTCATTTTTATGAANGGGGGGGGTTAACATTGAGTTGCCTCAACCTGCTTAGTCTGTTCATCTCTTTACATATATGTATGCTCGAACTCTAAAATGTCTCTGTGTGTTACTGATTTCTTCAATTTTGTTTCAACGATGTGTTTATCTCTGTGAACCAGTTGCATGAACTTGTTCTGTTTAGGGCCTTAAACGATTCTCCCTATCTAAAATCCATATTTTGTGAGATTTTACTTGATTGACTTCTGTTAAGGATCGAACGATTTTATTTCTTGTTAAAATCAGAACCCTTTGGGATTCTTACTTGGTTGATTCATATTTAAGGTTGTGTCTTTCTATACTAGCATAACTACTATCTAATTAACTTTGTTTACTGCCTGACCAGCATGTCTAGGTTTCATTCTTCTTGTTTGTTACTTTAGTCAGTATATTTACTTGAATTCCTATTTACTTCATTCAACTAGCATGCTCATTTTAGTATCTCAGACTCCTAATTTATCTGATTAACCCCTATTGGCATGATTAATTCTGGGTAGTAGACCCATGTCCTCATCATGACAATTCCTGCAATCTTCTCTATGCTTTACTGTCTATTACCACTTTAGCTTCAAGTATGATTTCCCTGTTAATATTCTGAGTCAGTAGTTTGTGTTCTAATGCTATGAATTTGGTTGTTCGTTGTCAATCAGCCCCTGCTTGTTTTGTGTACTTGTTGTTCAAAATGCTCTCCTTCTTATCATCCTTATGTGCTCCTGTTTCAAGTGTCTTGTGTTCCCAACCCCTGCTCCCTTTTGTGTAACTGTTTGTACACCTAGAACTAATTGACAAACTGAAGTTGAATCTAGGCAATGTGATGCTTTTGTGACCATGCTGTTGTTTGTTGAACCTTCCTTCAAAAGGTATTCAACATGTTTTTCACTCCTGATATGTTTTTCCTAAACTATTGCTACTCCTGAAGTATTTTCACTCCTAAAGACTTTACCTCTATAATGTCTTCCAAAAAGCCATCTCAACTATGTCAAGCACTCTGACTTCAACTCTTAGATTACTTAAGTCCTGCCCCTCCAGTGTGTGTACTGCCTAGGAATCTATGAGATTCCTCCGAACTCTGACACACTGGGGCTGGCTCTTCCACACTGCACAAAAAATGTTTTCTTTAAAGGATCCTTGGTGTGAGCATTGCCCGGGATCCCTGAGGCCCTTGGGAAATTTGATGCACTAGGATACCCTATTAAGCACTATGAGATATTGGTACTTTGAATTTGGTTGAAGGCCTAACCCTCCAGGTTTACTTTTGGGCCTATCCAGGCTCCCTATAGTATAACAGTTTCATTTCTGAAATTAGTTCATTCTTGGCATGTAATAATAATTCTTGTAAAATAGATATTGGGGATATTATAAAATGGGAGGGACCTTTATATATGCTTTGTGGGAAAATCGGGTAGAAATCATGCTCCTAGGATTGTTGTGATTATGTATGCATTAGAAACCATGTTTATAAGATTGTTTTGTGCACTAGAAAACATTCTTATATGTGCATCATATCATTCGTCCTAAACTTTCACTTTCCAGAGTTCTGCTTATTCATGTCTGCTTAGAAATCTTGTCACTAGGTTGTTATTAATTCTGCCTAAAATCATGATCATTCTCTTATGTTCATTAGAAACCATGCTTTATGACTTTTATTTCACTCGCATAAATACCATTACTATATCGCATAAAATCAGTAGCAACCATGTCTATAAAGGTAAGTTTAAAAGCAGTCCCAACACCTAGATAACGTGTTTACAGAGATAAATGTATAAAATCAGTTCTGTAATGTTCAGCACCTAGACAACATGTTTATGGGACATCTCAGATCCACGCCTAGGAAAACCTGTAGGGTAGTTGAAATCTTTTGAATTGTAAAACTATGCATTGCTTATTTTTGAACTACCCAGATTCAACTGATTCTAAAATCAGTAGGCAAACTAATTAGGTCTCTACCACTTCGCCTTAACACAATGCTGCATATTCTCTGCTTGTCATGCTCACCTGGATACCCTGTTCTAGAACCTTTCTGAAACATCTGATATCTTACTGTTTGAGACGTGCTAATTATTTGTTTATTTGTGAAGGTAAACATGAGCCCCTTAATTGTTCTTTTATTTGACAGTCTTATATGTTATTTGTTGTCGCTTAGATTTATCCTTTTAAGCACTTTAGGAGAGTCTAGAACTGCTTTAATTAGAGGTCTTAAACACCTCCAGGGCCATAAGGAAAGGGACGGGTAATGCACGCCTAGAGTACGAATCACTTATATAACCACCAAGGGGAGGGTAATTGGGTAGTAAAGGATATGATGTCCTATGCTCTAATGCTACGTGTAACCCCTCTAATTGAGGAAGGTTTACCGAGTATTGAACATATGTGATCCTATATGCTAATAAACCTAGGACCCATTTATTTGCTGTCTTTTTTAATCCATATGTGTGTTTAAACTACTTTACTTTCTTAATGACTAATTCACCAAAAGTGAGTTTGGCCGGGACCCACTGTTGTGGACCTCGAGGGGTGCCTAACACCTTCCCCTCGAGGTAATTTCTAGTCCTTACCCAATCTCTGGTAATGTAAACCGGTTTCATGAGTTACTTGCATTGGGTGCCCTAACGCACCTTAATTCCGCGAGGAAAAAGGGAGCGCGACACTTACCAATGAATTTACGAAGAAAAGTCTCTTGACAAATTGCCTCTAGGGTGTTTAGAGTTGAGAGATTGTGAGAAATGAGCTAAATCATGTTTTCCCCGTCTTTTACCCAGCTGCAGATGTCGCAATTACGATGTTTTGTTCGCAATTGCGAACATTACAAATGCGAGAAAGGGGTTGCAAAAGAGAACACTGTCTCAGGCTCACAGAGGTCGAAAATGCGACATTTGGTTCACCCTTCGCAAATATGAAGGTTGCCTAGGAACACACTAAGTCGCAAATGTGACTCTGCCTTCGCAAAAGCGGCAACTGTTCATTTGCACATGAGAACTTTCTCCTCGCAAATGCAAGATTCCCCAATCTAGCCCATTCTCACAAATACAAACACCTATTCGTAAAAGCGAGGCTCGCAAATGCGAGATCTGCAGACCACACCAGCAACAAAGAAGGCATCAATTATTCTCCAAAGTCCAAAATCAATCTGCTACCTATTCGAAACTCACCGAGCCCCTCGAGATCCAAACCAAACATGCACACAAGTGCAATAACATGATACGAACTTGCTCGCGCAAACAAATCACCAAAATAACATCTTAATCTACGAATCAATCCTCAAAACGAATGAACTTTCAAAGTGAAACTCAAGAACATTAGAATCACGTTTAAGTGTCTGAATCATGTCAAATCAATTCCGAATTGGATCAAATTTTTGCGGACAAGTTTCAAATAGCAATACAAAACTATTCCAAGTTTTAACATCAAAATTCGAACCCGTTAGCTAAGAAGTCACCTTACGGTCAAACTTAGTAATTCTTCAACTTTCAAAAATGCTAGTTCTCGACAAAATGAGTCAAAACAAGTTAGGGATTTCTGAATTGAATTCGGGCATACGCCCAAGTCCAAAATCACGATACGGACCCATCGTGACCGTCAAAATACTGATCCGGGTCTGTTACTCAAAATGTTTACCGTAGTCAACTCAAGTCATTTTAAAGGCAATAATTCACATTTTCTCTAATTTTTCACGTAAAGACTTTTCAGATTAGGACACAGACTGCACACACAAATCGAGAAACGCTAAATGGAGCTAATCGAGGTCTCAAAACTTGGGAATAGAGGCTAAATCTCAAAATGACCTCTCGGGTCATCACATTCTCCACCTCTAAAACACACGTTCGTCCTTGAAAGGTAAGAAAAATACCTAGGCTGGTGAAAAGTGTGGGTATCTACTCTACATGTCTTACTCGGACTCCCACATAGCTACCTCGATCGGCTGACCTCTCCGATGAACTCTAACTAAAAGATAACTCTTAGACCTCAACTTTCGGACCTGTCGGGCTAGAATAGCCACCGGCTCCTTATCATAAGTCATATCCTTGTCCAACTGGATTGAGCTAAAATCTAACACATGGGATGGATCGCTGTGATACTTCCAGAGCATGAAGATATGAAACACTGGATGAACTGCTGATAAGGTAGGTGTCAGGGCAAGCCTGTAGGCCACCTCACCCACTCTCTCAAGAATCTCAAAAGGCCCAATATACCTAGGGCTCAACTTTCCCTTCTTTCTGAACCTCATCACACCCTTCATAGGTGAAACCCGGAGCAATATCCTCTCTTCAACCTTGAATGCAAATTCATGAACTCTCTGATCGGCACAACTCTTCTGCCTAGACTGAGCTGTGCGAAGTCGATCCTAAATCATCTTCACCTTTTCCAAGGAATCCTTAACCAAATCGATACCCAACAATCGAGCCTCTCCCATCTCAAAACAACTAACTAGAGAACAACACCGCCTCCCATATAATGCCTAATAGAGAGCCATCTGAATACTCGATCGTAGCTATTACTGTAGGAAAACTCCACAAGCAAGAACCCCTGAAATCCGTAACGCAAGCGCGATGCATATCCTCCAATATCTTAATGGTGCGGTCAGACTGTCTGTTTGGGGTAAAATACTTACTCAACTCAACTTGTATTCCTAACTCACGTTGTACGGCCCTCCAGAAGTGCATGGTGAATTGTGTACCTCGATCAGAAATGATGGACACGAGCACACCGTGAAGACGAACGATCTCGCCGATATAGATCACAGCTAACCGCTCTGAAGAATAGGTAACTGCCACTGGAATGAAATGTGCCGACTTGGTCAACCTGTCCACAATGACTCATATCGCGTCGAACTTCCTCTGAGTCCTTGGGAGCCCAACAAAAAAATCCATGGTAATACGCTCCCATTCCACTCAGGAATATCAAGCCTCTGAAGTAAACAACCAGGCTTCTGGTGCTCGTACTTTACTTGTTTACAGCTCAGACACCAAGCTACATATGCAACAATATCCTTTTTCATCCTTCTCTACCAGTAGTGCGCTCAAATCTTGGTACATCCTGGCATCACCCGGATAAATGGAATACCATGAATTGTGGGCCTCCTCAAGAATCACCTCACGAAGCCCATCCCTATTGGGCACACAAATCCGACCCTACATCCGAAAACCCATCATCTCCAATGGTAACCTGCTTGGCATCACCGTGCCGCACCATGTACTTAAGGACAAGAAAATGGGGGTCGTCATACTGATGCGCTCGTACAAAGAAGATCAACAACCGTGCAAGCTAGAACCCGACTAGACTCCGAAACATCTAACCTCACGAACTGGTTGGCAAAAGCCTGAACATCTGATGCTAGAGGCCTATCCCCAACTGGAATATACGCAAGGCTACCCATACTCAAAGACTTTCTACTCAAGGCATCGGCCACCACATTGGCCTTCCCGGGATGATACAAAATGGTGATATCATCGTCTTTTAACAGCTCCAACCACCTCTTGTGCCTCAAGTTGAGATATTTTTGCTTGAACAAATATTGTAGACTCCAATGATCCGTGAACACCTCACACGACACGCCGTTGAGGTAATGCCTCCACATCTTCAGCGCATGAACAATGGTTGCCAACTCTAGGTCATAAACAAGGTAAATTTTCTCATGAACCTTCAACTACCGTGACGTGTATGCAATCACCCTACCATCCTGCATCAATACTGCACCGAGCCCAATACGAGATGCTTCACAATACACCGTGTAAGATCTTGAACCTGTGGGTAACACCAACATTGGCACCGTAGTCAAGGCGGTATTGAGCTTCTAAAACCTCAACTCACACTCATTCGACCACCTGAATGAAGCACCCTTCTAGGTCAATCTAGTCAATGGGGCTGCTATGGATGAAAACCCATCCACGAACTGGCAATAATAACCCACCAAACCTAGGAAGATCTAAATATTTGTAGTTGAAGTAGGTCTAGGCTAGTTATGAACTGCCTCAATCTTCCTAGGATCCACTTTAATGCCCTCTACAGATACAACATGCCCCAAAAAGGCGACCGAGTCCAACCAAAACTCACACTTTGAAAACTTGGAATATAACTAACTAACTCTCAGAGTCTGAAGTACAACTCTAAGATGTTGTTCATGCTCCTCTCAGCTACGGGAGTAGATCAAGATATCATCAATGAATACAATCACAAAAGAATCCAAGTAGGGCTTGAATACCCGGTTCATCAAATCCATGAACGCATCTGGGAAATTTGTCAACCTAAATAATATCACTAGGAACTCATAAAGACCTTACCAAATTTAATATTCAATTGATGGTAGCCAGACCTCAAATCAACCTTCGAAAGTGAATGAAGCTGAATAGTCTGAAATAAGGTAATAAACTAATAAGTGACAAAATCCAACTACAAATCCCGGAACTGGTGTATTGAATGCATGAGCGTCTAGAATACTACAGATAATGGTATAAAATAAACACAACCGTCTGATTCAAAATAAATAGCTAAATTGAAGTAGAAGGGGATTTCAAGGCAGCGGACATCGTGCAGCTGTACCTCTAGTCTCCTCTGACAGCTGGATCCGAGCAAGTCTAGTGGACGCCGCTGGGACCAAATCTTGTATATACACAAGAAGTGAAGAATATTTTATGAGTACAACCGACCTCATGTATTCTGTAAGTGCCAAGCCTAACCTCGACGAAGTAGTGACGAGGCTAAAGCAGGTCACTTGCATTAACCCATACACAATAATAATAATAATAATAATAATAATAATAATAATAATAATAATAATAATAACAGAAAAGACATGAATGGAAGTAAAGTAGTTAATTCATAACAACGAAACTCAAATCCAACTAACAGAGAGTCCAAAATAACAAGTCATGTAACTCATCTCAATTATCGAGGCAAAACCAACAGTCACAACAAATATAACTTTATACAATCCATTGCGGCACGCAACCAGATCCCACCATATCATCAACTGTCAATATCATAATCGGTCCTTATTCCATCATTTCAACTCATTAACTTTAAATTTCCGTTGCAGCGTGCAACCTGTTCCACAAACAATTTCAATGAACAATAGCAATTCAACAACCAAGATTTACAAGAAGTTCTATATCAAGAGAACAAATGTACGAGCAATGGAGAATAACATGATAATCAAAGAATCTCGAACAACTCGGAGGTCTCAACTTTACCAACTCAACGGTATCTACCAATGAACAATTCGTACAAATGAAACCACATTATTGAAAGGCAACAAATGATACGAAATTATAAGACAAACAAGGCATAAGAAAATTTAGATATGCAAGAAAGCAAATCGAGACAAGTAGTAAATAAACATGGAATTATGAAAGAAATGGACAATTTGATACAAGGAATACTAAATGGCAAGTAGCAAGTATGGCATGGAAGGCAAATAAGCATGTAGTAATTAAGGCATGTAACAAGATATAAAATGAAGAAATGAAAGAATGGAAACAAGTAATACAACAGTGCATATACACTCGTCACCTCACATATATGTCATGTCTCATATAATGCACATAACAAGACGTTCAAGGGTCCTAAATTCCCTCAAATCAAGGTTAGACCCAACTCTTACCTCACTCCGCAACTCAAGCAATAAATCAACCACAACCTTGCCTTTTGAACAAGCCTCCAAACCAACCAAATCTAGCAAATTATTGACCAAATGACTCAAAATAAGATTTAGAAACTACCCACAAATAAAAGAGGTTCAATTTAGATCATTTTTAAAAGAGT
Source organism: Nicotiana paniculata (assembly GCA_005239505.1). NCBI lineage: Eukaryota > Viridiplantae > Streptophyta > Magnoliopsida > Solanales > Solanaceae > Nicotiana > Nicotiana paniculata. Next base: position 6,596 of record ML358214.1, on the reverse strand, counting down.
CAATAAAAGTCAACCCCGGGCTGGTTGGTTAAAATCGAGATTTGGACCAAAACACGATTACCCATTCACTCCCGAGCCCGATTATGTGTTTTGTTTCAAAATTCGACCTCAATTCGAGGTCTAAATCTCAATTTTACAAAATCCTTAATTCTACTCAAATCCCTAATTTCTACCATTGAAATCCTAAATATTGGAAAATCACCTCTAAGGTGATTAGGGTTGAGAGATTGTGAGAAATGAGCTAAATTCCATTTTCCCCCTCTTTTACCGAGTTGCATATGTCGCAATTCTGATGTTTTGTTCGCAGTTGCGAACATTGAAAATGCGAGAAAAGGGTCGCAAAAGCGAACACTATCTCACACTCACAGAGGTCGCAAATGCGAAGCCCCAGCCTTCGCAAATACAGACCAATCCTTCGCAAATGCGAAGGTTACCCAGGAACACATTCAGTCGCAAATGCGACTCTATCTTCGCAAAAGCGGCAACTACTCGTTCACAAATGTGAACTTTCTCCTCACAAATGTGAGACTCCTCAATCCAGCCCATGCTTGCAAAAGCGAGGTTCACAATTTTGAGCCAGACCTCGCAAATGCGAGATCTGCAAACCATTCCAGCAACAGAGAAGGCATCAACTATTCTCTAAAGTCCAAAATCAATCCGTAGCTTATCCGAAACTCACCCGAGCCCCTCGGGCTCCAAACCAAACATGAACAAAAGTTAATAACACTACACAAACTTTCTCACGCAATCAAATCACCAAAATAACATCTAAAATCTACGAATCAATCCTCAGACGAATGAACTTTCAAAGTGAAACTCAAGAACACTAGAATCACGTTTAAGTGTCCGAATCATGTCAAATCAACTACGAATTGGACCAAATTTTTTAGACAAGTTTAAAATAGAATTATGAAACTATTCCACATTTTAACATCAAAATCCAAACCCGTTAGCTCAGAAGTCAACTTATGGTCAAACTTAGTAATTCTTCAACTTTCAAAAATGCTAGTGTTCGGCAAAATGAGTCAAAACAAGTTAGGGACTTTCAAATTAAATTTCGGGCATATGCCCAAGTCCCAAATTACGATACAGACCCATCGGGGCTGTCAAAATACTGATCTAAGTCCCCAAGTCCCAAATTATGATACGGACCCATCGGGGCTGTCAAAATATTGATCTAAGTCTGTTTACATAAATTGTTGGCCGTACTCAACCCAAGTCATTTTAAAGGAAAAATTTCACATTTTTTTCAATTTTTCACATAAAAACTTTTCTTATTAGGACACAGACATGTCACGTAAATCTAAAAATGCTTAAATGGGGCTAATCGAGGTCTCAATACACCGAAATAAAGGCTAAATCTCAAAATAACCTCTCACGTCATCACATCTTCAAGATGAAGGTTATTGTCATTGGCATAACCTAAAATTTGATAAGCAATAATGCTTACTACATGAGTAGAGATAAGACTTTCTGGAAAGAAATTTTATCTTTCTTCATATAGAGTTTGTTGGAGTGAAAGAAGAGGAAGAAAAAGAAGAAGAAGTGGACGATGTAGAAGAAGCGGACAATGTAGAAGAACCGGAGGATGAAGAAGAGGATAAAGAAGCAGAGGATGACGAAGATGCAGAGATGTAGAAGAAACAGAGGAGTGGTTTCGTCAGATGTACTTAAAAATTAGGTAACAAATATAAAAATTTTAAAAATAGGTTACATGTTAAACAACAGTATTCAAGAAAGACACACCATAAAATTTCTATGTTAAAATTGAAGTAAGTACTTATTATTCAACCAAAGGAGCCTATTAGTGTTAATTCTTCTCCATGAAAATTGTGGGCACATCTTCAAAGTGAACCAAATCTTACCGTAAAAATTGCACAGGGCACCCTATTTTGTCGCCACCATTTAACCTATACCCATTTTTTTTTAAACTTTTAATTTGTATCCACTTTTTAAATAACTTCAGCCCTCTTTCTCCTCCTCCTTCGTTTTCTTCTTCTTCTTCTTCTTCTTCTTCTTCTTCTTCTTCTTCTTCTTCTTCTTTCTTCTGCTGTCGTTAGTGCTGCTATGGAACTTCAGTTCATGGGATGATTGCCATAAATATGTTTATCAGAGCTTTACAAAACAAAAACTTCAACTATAGAGCTGAAGTTCGCCAGTTACAAAAACAAAAACTTCAGCTCTAGTGCTGACGTTCGCCAGTTACAAAACAAAAACTTCAGCTCTAGAGTTGAAGTTCGCCAGTTACAAAAACAAAAACTTCAGCAATTACAAACAAAAGATTTGCGTTAAGACGTGCACAAGTTAAACAAAATTTTCAGGAAATAGACTTCAGCTCTAGAGCTGAAGTTCGCCAGTTACAAAAATAAAAACTTCCGCTCTAGAGCTGAAGTTCGCCAGACAAAACAAAAACTTCAGCAATTACAAACAAAATCTTTGCGTTAAGACGTGCACAAGTTAAACAAAATTTTCAGGAAATAGACTTCAGCTCTAGAGCTGAAGTTCGCCAGACAAAACAAAAACTTCAGCAATTACAAACAAAATCTTTGCGTTAAGACGTGCACAAGTTAAACAAAAACTTTAGCAAATAGACTTCAGCTTTAGAGCTGAAGTTTGCCAGTTACAAAAACAAAAACTTCATCTCTAGAGCTGAAGTTCGCCAGTTACAAAACAAAAACTTCAGCACACTTGGTTCAGCACACTTGCTACTTCAGGCGCTGAAGTTTTTGTGTGATTGCCTTTGCTACTTCAGCCCCGTATGCTGAAGTTATGCGAAAAAGCGGGTACACTTGCAATTTTTTTTACAAAGCCGGTACAAGTTAAAACGTGACACAAAAAGCGGGTATAGATGCAAATGCCCCAATCTTACCTCGTCCCAAGACCTTTGTTAGGGATAATAGTGAGCCTTATATACATGATTAAAGATCACTTTTATTCTGCGGTCAAAACTATTTACACCTGATAGTTGTAAAAGTATATAAAATTTATATATTTTTTGTATACTGGTTTTAGAATGTGCGCATTGCGTGTGTACTTTATATTAGTGTATATAAAATTTTAAAAATCAGATAAATAATATTAAACTAGGTGATTCAATTATAATATAATTTTAAAAGATTACAAGCTCTTGAAATGATGAATTTATTTAGCTCACTTAATAAAGAAAAAAAGATGTCACAAAAAGTATTGTAATGCCTTCTCAAAAAAAAAAAAAAAAATCGATACATGAGTCATGAATTGCTTTAGTAGCTCAGACTAAGTAGAATAATCTGTTGACTTGTACTCAAATGCAAAAATACTATATTTTTTATAGCCTTACAAAATTAATTTTATTTGTTGAAGTATATAATATAAATTTTATCTTACTCCTATTGGAACTCAACTTGAAAAGTACGAAAAATAAAGATAGACTTTGTATTGTTAGGTTCTGTTATCATATGGAGAATTTAATCGGATAGGTAAAATTGAAAACCAACCAAAAAAATTCAGAAATAAATAAAATGACTGTCATAAAAAATTAAGATAGAAAATTAATGATTATTATTATTATTATTATTATTATTATTTTATCTAAAATAAAATATATATCGTAGTACAATTTAATTCTCAAAACGTATAACATGCATTAACGTATTCATATAAATTATTATCATAGCATCTTCTTCTTATAAAAATAATTACAATTAAATATGGAATTTATTTATTGGTAATACATTAGTGACGTAATACTTGAGTTCAACTGATTAGATATTATCTTACTTAATTCACGAATGATATTGTTGATATATATTTTCTATTATCATTTGGATAGCTTTGTCATGAGAAAAATCTTACTGTTAATGATTATAGTGTCACGAATTTTAGAGTTATATAATAATTAAAAGAAATAATCATAAGTAAAATCTTAATTAATTTTAAACTCTTAAATATTAAAACTTTCTACCTATTTCAAGTAAAACAAGATCTAGTACATAGATTTACGTTCATCTAAAAGTCTTAAATATTAAAAAAATATTCCATTTTGTTTAACCTCATGATTAGTATGTCAACACAACTCGCATCATTCATAGGCCCAATACGTCATTAATAATATGTAAAGTAGGAAGAGGAAAGTATTTGTAAAATTCCTAACGTAAATAAAACAGAAACTGCGTTTTCAAAAAGGGATTTTTACCTTTCTATACACTGCTTGAAACTTTATTACCCTTCCTACTCAAGCTTCAATTTAATTACATAGGCATATACAATTTACTAATTATATATAAATTGGAAATTTAATGAGAATTAATTAACTCCTATAATCTCTCTAACGTACATATCCCACTCTCTCCCACGTTTCTCTCTCCATATCCCTCCCCCACCACATGATTCTGTACTCTCTCCCTCCATTAACGCCATTGTCCATTTTTCTTCAAAATCTTTTATAATCTTTCTGAATTCTCGCTCTAAATCATACGAAAATAGCAGCTGCCTAAATTTTTCCTTCCCTTACAATGAAGAAGAAAGGAGTTCTGAAACCCTAAAAAAGCTAATGTTGGTGATATTCCTACTTTTGGTTTGGGTATTTTCTCACAGGATTCACCCAAAAAAGTAGTGAAATCGGCACATGCAAAACCAGAAACAAAGTCCAAGTTTTCCCCTCGTGAAGCTAGCTTAGAAGCTCGAACAAAACTTAAGCATGATAGGGATGATGGTGAAGCTTTGACATCTGCGAAATCAGTAAAGCGGAAGGGCAAAGAAATTGCTCGTGATGATGATTTTGTCGAAGAAGAAGTTATCTCGAAAGCTGCAAAAGAATCAGAATTTCTCCTACTGTCAAACCTTCAAAAAAGAAGAAGGTTCAAAATTCACCTAAAACTATAACCCAACCGTCATTAGAGAAGTTAAAATTTTAGTAGTTACAATTTTAGTTTTTTTTTTTAAGTTAAAAAACATGTTCTAATTCTCATAACTATACATATTTTTTATTTTATTTTTTTGTATTTGTTGAAATTTTGTCTACATTGTGTATATTTGTTATTGATTATCAACTTTTCTACATTTCCCTAGAAGTTGTATATTTTTTGTATTATTCAAAATTATTTTGTTAGGGAATGTACTACATGATTTAGTTGGTTTTATTGGTTACTATTTGCTCTATTTTGTAGATGTTAGTTTCATTTTCTGTAAAGAAATTGTATATATTATGTCTAGTTGTTATTTTCTAATTTTTTTCTCTAAATATAATTTTATCAGTGCATTTGTAGCTTCAATGTAGTCAATTGTTATATATTTTTACTAATTTTGTAACTTACTTGTATGCAATGTATTAATGTCTTTCTAAATTGTAGCTAAATTGTAGTACAACTGTATTTATTTTATTTTTTGGTCTTCAAACAAGTTTTATTAACTTACTGTTTCTTTTGGTGCAGAATCGAACATTTTTTGCATCACATGACGTTGATTATGGTATCACTAGGTTCCAAACATTATCTGACCCTGTTGTTCCCAGCCAAATCAAGGTGTTACTGTCTGAAAATGGGTTAAAGTTGTTTAAGAAGACATGTTTTGGGCATTTTCTTTCCCTGCCCAAAATATGTATCCAAAATTAGGCAATTCACCTTCTTATGAATTATGAATTGAACGCATCCGGTTCTGACTTTTTTACAGCAAAGATAAAGGGTGAGAGGCTAAACTTTTGGTTTAGGGAGTTTGTCTCAATCACTGGCCTTAGATGTTTTACAGAAGTGACGGACTTTGGTTACACAACTAAATATGTCAGTAAAATAATGAGGAGATGTTTCCGAATAAGGAAAAAGTTGAGAAGTCATACTTGAAACAAATTGTAACCAGTCGTAATTGGGTGAATGATAAGGATGCGGTCAAGCTGTGTATCCTCTATCTGATAGAATTCTTCTTTTGTCCTTCAGACAAAGATAATGGTTTGATAGACCATTTTAGGTTCTACTTGGTGGACTCGGGGCAGTATGCGAATTTTGCATGGGGTATCGAAGCTTATACACAATTGCTTCAGTCCGCTAGGCACAAGCTCAACCCTTCTGTGCTTCTTTATCTCATTCGAGGTTTTGCAATCGCTATGCAAATATGGTTGTACAAATATTTCTCTACAGTCAACACTGATATAACTACAAGGGTTGGTAATTCGATCCCCTGTATACTTAATTGGACAGCTAGTAAGGACAAGATATGGATATCTGCATTGAAGCCCCAGAAGAGCTTTCAAGAATGAATTTTCCAGACAAAGTTGAATACATCCTTGAAGAAGCTTAAACAAAGGTCGAGCATCCGAAAGATGCTCCATCTCCATCTTGACATAAGCAGGCAATGAGAATAGATGACAAGAAACATATTGTGAAACAACTAAAAAAAATTGAGAAAAGATGTTGATAAGGTAACATCTTAACATAATCCTAGCTGGTTTCTTTAATTTATGTTAAGCAAATTATTTCGTTAACTCTTTCTATTTTAATATGTAGGTGGATTCAGACCTTAGAACCTTCAAGAAAGAAGTATATCTAATTCTTGATTTTTAGTCTTCTTTATATATATATATATATATATATATATATATATATATATATATATATATATATATA
>ML358213.1:972-65992 GCA_005239505.1 Nicotiana paniculata | reverse complement strand
GCTGCCCCTCTTTACCCGGGAAGGATGAAAGAGTTGTCGGGTAAAGAAATGATGACCGATTTTTACCGAATGGGGTGATTTTGAAAAGTATAGGCCGAACCATAGTTTCTGAGTTGCCTACATATACCTGGTTTTACAGGAACCATTCCATGTGTAGTTCTGGATCCAACAGTAGAATAAACCGATGGAGTAGTCGTAGGAACGGACAAGCCTTTCAGGATAAGATGATATCAGAGCTGTAAATGAATGTATCTGGAACGGTTATGGATATATGAAAAGTTATAAGATGGTAATGGGTAATGGACAATGGTTACATTTGAAATAATTGCGGCTATGGACGTTAAACCGAAACCGGAGCAAAGATTGATCCTGTTAGGAGAACGGCTAGGATCACCTGCAAACTGAAAACACGATACATGCAAAATATATATATGGATTATTGGGAAAATTTAAACATGATGCAAATTACTTTTGGACCATGGAGATTGTCTTTGGGCGGTGAGGATGATGTCCTTAGACCATGACATCCCGGGCCATGAATCGTGAGATAAGGGATTCGCAGGCCATGAAATGATGTTCCGGGGCCATGAAAATGGTGCCTCTGAACCATGACGCCTTTGAATAATGATGTGAAATATTGATAGATCCTCAGGCCATCGCATGGTGTCTTCCGGCTATGAGGATGATTCCTTCAAACTATAACGCCTTTTGACAAAATGGCGATGTTTCAGCCCATGAGATGCAAAGACATGATGCTTGCCGAAATAAGACAGAGCTTAGTCTTTGTAAGATCGGGGGCAGAGCTTAGCCTCGAGGTATAATGATGTGAGGTTTTGGATAGTGTAGTATTTATGGTTATGCAAGGAGAGACAATGCTTAGTCTCGTGCAAGAATGAAGACAATGCTTAGTCTCGTGCAAGAATGGAGACAATGCTTAGTCTTGTGCAAAGGGAAGGCAAAGCTTAGCCTTATGCAATTAAGGAGACATGGCTTAGCCTCGTGCAAGATGGAGACATGGCTTAGTCTCATGTAATGGAAGCATTGCTTAGCCTTGTGCAATTAAGGAGGCAGAGCTTAGCCTCGTGCAAGATGGAGACAGGGCTTAGTCTTATGCGGGGGAAGGAAGTGCTTAGCCTTATGCAATTAAGGAGGCAGGGCTTAGCCTCATGCAAGACAGATACAATGCTTAGTCTCATGCAATGGGAGGGCAAAACTTAGCCTTATTCAATTAAGGAGGTATGGCTTAGCCTCATGCAAGATGGAGATAATGCTTAGTCTCATGCAATGGAAGGCAATGATTAGCCTTATGAAATTAAGGAGGCAGGGCTTAGCCTCATGCAAGATGGAGACAATGCTTAGTCTCATGCAATGGAAGGCAAGGCTTAGCCTTATACAATTATGGAGGCAAGGCTTAGCCTCATGCAATGTGGAGATAATGAGTAGGAACATAGTATTTCTTAGCTGGAAATGTGTTTGCGCTTGGCAGCTTTGTCGTTGGTGATTCTAAGGTGCGTACGTATTTGCGGCTATTCCTTGTTCCTGCATCCAAAGGAAAATCATTAGTTTTTCGGAGAAGGTTGGTTCGTGCCTCCGCATGCTTTCTTTGCTTTTCTCCGCATTGAAATCCCGCTCGAGTTACCATGGGTAGCATCTGGCTATTTCATAAAATAAAGTTTTCAAAAAATATGCGTGCATATAGTGGATGTAGTTATTTAAAATGCATTTGTATGCCATATCGAATAAATTAGATTAACCAATGACTGCTACACTTTTAGAGACATTGCGACTTCCTTGCAATAGAATTTTGAGGGTCCTCCTAAAAATTCTACCCCAGTTACTTAGATGATTCTCTGAGTATTCTGCATATGATGACATCAGCTAGACTTGCTCCAGAATTTTGAGGGTCCTCCTTAAAATTCTGCCCTAGTTTCTGGTTGTGGGAAAAATAAAATTTTTATTGAATTGTGACCGAACCCACAGGGCTGCCTACGTATCCCCTCTTAAACGGGAATCAGGTCAAGCGTAGTTCAGTTACATCAGATGAAGAAATGTAAACAGTTTAAACATAATATCTTTTGACTGTGTTTGAGTTGATAGGCTTTGGCTAAATCTCTCCGTCCATTTCTGTGAGTATGAGTGCTCCTCCTGTTAGTACTCTGTGAACCATGTAGGTTCCTTGCCAGTTGGGTGAGAATTTTCCTTTGGCTTCATCCTGATGTGGGAAGATCCATTTCAACACCAGCTGCCCTGGTGCAAACTATCTAAGTTTTACCCTTTTGTTGAAGGCTGTAGACATTCTATACTGATAAAGTTGACCATAAAACACTACATTCATTCTTTTCCCGTCAATGAGAGCTAACTGTTCGTAGCGGCTGCTTACCCACTCTGCATCACTGAGTTCAGCTTCTTGTATAAATCTCAAGGAAGGAATTTCTACCTCGGCGGGAATGACAAGTTCAGTACCGTAGACCAGCAAAAAAGGAGTTGACCCGGTTGATGAGCGGACTTTAATAAAGTATCCCAATAAAGAAAATGGTAACTTCTTGTGCCATTGCTTGTGATTTTATACCATCTTCCTCAATATATTTTTGATGTTCGTGTTGGCGGCCTCCACGATCCATGAATGATCACCTCCTGATGATTCCATTTGAACTTCACAGCCTGATGCAGAGTAGATGCTACAGCACCAGCGGCGTGTATCTAAGGTCTCCCAATAGTAAATTTTTATGAGGCGGATATGTCGAGTACCTGGAATTCCACAGCGAACCAAGTCGGGCCCATTTGTAAGCAAATGTTGGTTTCTCCGATCGTGGCCCTTTGAGACCCATCGAACGCTTTTACGTTCATAGTTCCTGCTCGTACCTCATGCAAACCTTTACCCAATCTCTTCAAAGTGGTTAATGATAGATATTGAGACTTGAACCTCCATCTATCAAGACCCTGGCAATGAATTTGTCTTCACACTGTACCGTGATATGAAGCACCCTGTTGTGGCTCAACCCTTCCGGTGGCAGTTTGTCTTCATGGAAGGTAATCTTATGGCTTTCCAATACTTGTCCTACCATGTTAGCCATCTCCCCACTGGTAATGTTGTTGGTCACATAAGCCTCGTTCAATACCTTCATCAATGTGTTCCTATGTGCTTCAGAATTCTGCAGTAATGATAGAATAAATATCTGAGCAGGGGTTTTGTTCAGATGGTCAACAATAGAGTAGTCTCTTGCTTGCACCTTCTCCAAAGATCATTCGGGCCGATTTAAATGATAGGCTATTTGGAAGAGGCTTCTTTACTTGTTCCCCCTAGGTGCTCAGGTGTGTAAACTCTACCAGTTCTGGTCATCCCCTGTGCTGCACCGGTTTCTTCCATCTTCCCTGTTCCTTTCCTTCTCTCTTCTGCAGTGTAGTCCAAGGGTACAACAGTGGATATAAAGGATGGTGCGGGCGCTACTGTCACAGTGTATGGTGTGGTCACTTCTACTTCAAACAGAGCAGGAGCAACTGAAGGTGTTGTTACTTTAACTTCGAACGTAGTTGGTGCGGATACCTCAACTTCGATTGGTGGTTGTATCTGTACCACAATAGGAGTGAGAGTGACTGCAGGTTTCTTAGGATCATCCCCTTCTCGAATGATCCCAATTGACCCTTTCGAGTCCCATTCTTCATCAGTTTCTATCACATTTACCCTCTCGCCTCTGTGATTTGGGAGGGGATTATTGCAGACATTAGGTGCAACCTCTTTTGCTTGTATAACCTTGGTATCAATTAGCGTCTGGATCTTGTCCTTCAGAGTGCAATATTCATAAATAGTGTGACCCTTCATGCCATAGTGGTAGGCACATGTCTTATTTGGATTGACCCATTGAGAGGAATTTTCCATGGCAACAACGGGAAAGGGAGTGACATAACAGGCAACTATCAGTCTCTCATACAACTGGTCGATGTGTTTATCAATAGGGGCGTATTGTCTGGGCCGTTTGTGGTCAAAATTTGGTCTAGGTTTTTGATAGTTTTGGCGGGCGAGCGGTGAGTGGTAATATGTTGGTTGGGTATTGTAAGTATGGTAAGCGCTGGCGGGTTGTGGATACATGGGAGGTGAAGGCTGATATGTGGGTGGAGGTGTTTGGTATGTGAGAGGAGATTTCGGACCTTGGGCTACCGTCATGGCCTCTACTTCCTTTTTCTTGGATATGCCTCCTGATTGCAAGGCCTTGTATGTAGCTTATAATGCCTCGAAATTGGTTACCATCCCGCTTTTAATTCCTTATTCTATTCTTTCTCCCAATTTGATGATGTCGGAGAATTTGTGATTTTCAATAACCATTAACCTCTCATAATATTATGGATCATGGGCCCGGACAAAGAATTTGTTCATTTGTTCTTCTTCCAATGCCGACCTTACTTTCGCAGCTTCTGATCTCCACCGAGTAGCATACTCGCGGAAATTCTGTGTTGGCTTCTTCTTAATATTCTAGATATAGAAGACATCTGGTGCATTCTCCATATTGAATCTGAATTGATCCATGAAATCTAACGCCATGCTTACCCAATTAATCCACTTCTTTGGATTTTGGCTGATATACCAAGATAGGGCGTCTCCGGGAAGGCTCCTCATGATTAACTTCTTGAAGATTCTTTATCTTTACCGACCCCTACGATCTTGTCGCAATATGTCCTCAGATGCACGTTTGGATCACCTGTTCCGTCGAACATTTCGAACTTGGGAGGTTTGTAGCCCTCTCGCAGTTCTACGTCCGGCTGAATACATTAATCTTCATAGTTTAAACCTTCAATGACTTTACCCCTTTCGACGCCTTGGACTCGACTTGTAAGCTTCTTAAGTTCCTCCGCCATATTCTTGATGAGCAGGTCTTTCTCGACGGATGCTGGTGTGTATACGGTTTGTTATGAAGTGTGGGGTAAGGTTTCTACGTATATAGAGTTGCAATGGTGGATTATAGGGATTTGGGTGTAGTGGTGATCATTGGTTGAGTTCTAGGGATTAGGGGTAGGCTGTGGTGTGTTTTGAGGAGTGTGGTAGGTGGTAGTTTGTGGGTACTGGGTTGGATGATGTTGGTGCTGAGGAGGAGTTGGTACTGGTAAAAGATTGGGATTTTGGGGAGGCGTAACGTATTGATGAGGCACGGAAGGATTTTGCGGGTGCTGGTTTTGTGTGTTTTGAGGAGGTGTTGGGTTTTGGGCATTTTGTTGGTTGATGTCTTGGACATTCATAGTGAGGGAAACGTTGCCAAGTTACATACCTGCTCAACTTCCCCTTGTAACTCCAGTATCTTTTGCTCTAACCGCAGAACCAAGTCATTCTATGTCGGAGTACTCTGACCGTCCGAAGTCTCAACATTCTCTGCATGTGTTGAGTTGTCTTTCCTGATACCACTCATATCGTCCATATTAGCTTTCCCCTTGCTTTTAGGATCACTTGGAGGAGGAGGAGGAGGAGGCGGAGGACCTCTATATCTGGTATGATACGCCAATGATGTCAGTATGCACGAACCAACCTTAGGGGATGTGAATAATTAAAACAAAGAAAAGCAAAAAGGTAAACAAGTTAGTTGGGAGTTTTGAAAGGATATTTGCAGTATTTAAAAACGTATTGCGGAATTATAAATTCGCGTCTTAATTTGGGGGACCTCATTGTGCCCTAGGTAGGCCTAACGATATATAGATTTGGAGAAAACTCAATGCTGATAATTGCGTCATTTCATTAATATGATAAATAGACCAAATCACTACTAAAATGACAATAATTATAAAGAGTTACTAGTGGCATTTTCCTTATGACAATCAAATTCTAAAACGAATCTAGAAAACAAGTAAATATCAATCCTAATCTACTCAGTCCAAGAGGGACATTCTCCAAGCTTGGCCTTCTTAGACCCATCGATCAGATTCCCCAGGCTGTGCATGTCCAACAGCAGATCTGCCCTTGCTAGATGTCCTCCTTCATTGCCCTCTGCGTTCTGACAATCCACAACCCTTTTCCTCATCATCCCCTTAATCTCCATCAAATCCTGCTCTAAATACTCCAACCTCTCTATTGATTTGGTAGTGATTCCTCTCCATTCATTGATTGCTTCCATGTCCACTTTGTGTTGTTCCAAATGTCTGGCCTCAGATTCAAAAATACTTTTATGCAATCTCCTATACTTGACTTGCTTCAGCAACGTCGTCTATGACCCTATTTCTCAAATCAATCCCTGGCTTGACCTCTCCTACTATGTCATTGACCAACCATGATGGGTAGAAATACACATGGCCGGTATGATACCGATCTGGCTCGATAGTATCCTTCTCTACAATGATCTTTTGATGCCACATATGTTATGCCTCACACTTAAATGGAATGGCATTACCCTGGAAGTCTACTTTGTAATGAACCATCTTGGAGACTCGTGGTATAACCTGTTTCCTCCCAGCTTGCCTCATGACTCTGATAGGAGCATAAGGATAGATGCCCCTTAATCGGATTAGCACTAGATGAGGAACATCTCTTGACCTGATGATGAATTCACTACTAGGGAACCACTTGAACATCCAATGGACCTTGTAGTCAGTCAAATTTCTAAAAAAGTGTACCCAGTCCACAACGTTTCCCAGTTGTGCAAACCTATCCGGGATAAAAGTCATTCTCTTCGGATGGTGAAAAGCTATGTGGTAATTCCATGGTCGCCGCGGAAATTCTTGATGGTATTGTCCTCTTTGAAAGTGTTCCAACAACCATATATGCAGCAACAGATTGCAATCCTCAAAATTCCTATATCTTTTCTTGTAACGGTGTAAGGCTCGGTACATCTCAGCCACGATCATCGGGACAATAGTGTAAGTCTATCTTTTCTTGCTGTCACGCCTTTTTTTCTCGCAAAATCGGGTTTCGACACGTGACAACTCTTTTAAGGAAGGGTGCTAAAAGAGAGTCTCCACCTAACGGGTTTGAGGTGCGTTAGGACACCTATTTGTAAGTAACTCAGGTTTAACCAGTTTGCGTCACCAAAGATCGGGTAAGGGATCAAATTACCTCAAGGAGAAGGTGTTAGGTACTCCTCGAGGTCCACAATTGTGGGTCCCGTCCGAACTCAAATTATATGAATTATTCTAAGCAAAAAGAGAAAGGACAAAATTAGGAAAATAAGCAAATGATTGATTTAAAATAAAGATGGGGGCCCTAAGTTTTTTAGCCTAAAGGATCACGTAGTGCAATATAAATAATACTTCGTAACTCCCTCGAGGTGGGGTGTTACTCATATTATTCAGCGGGCACAGACTGTCATCTCTTGCTACCCGATTACTATCTTTAAGTTGTTTAGCTAAAGCGCACTAGTTGATTCTAAATTGTACCCTATGTGTGCACTACCCATCCCACACCTATGGTCCATGAGGCATTTGGACCTCTATCTCGGGGTGGTTCTAGACTTAACTTAGGTTTCTCAAAAAGGATAAAACTAGGAGACACAAAAAACAATTTGGACTTTCATGTATAAGCAAATAAGGGCTCAAGTTGGCCTCCGCACTTAGATAACAAATGCACGCAAACTAATTAACATTGACATTTGAAGATTTTAAGTAAATTAAGGCTGTAGAATCCTATAGAAAGAATCTCTATGTGATTCTTGATTTTAGTAAGCATGCAGTTTTATATGTAAAAGCCATTTTCCTTAACACGGTTTCTAAAAGCCTATGCAGTTTCCTACTGATTGCGAGTATAAGAGAATAAACCTATAGGCATAATGTCTAGGTGACTCGCGCAGTAACTAACAATGGTAATCACATAACTGCTTAATAGAGTCCTATAAGCATGGTTTCTGATAATGATAATTAGCACAGTGTTGAATGCACTTGAAAGAAATGAGCATGACAATAATTAAGACTGATTTTAGACCCTATAGGCATGATTTCTATAGTTATAATTGGGACTGCTTTTTTTAGGTCCTGTAGGCGTGGCATCTAAATTTGTAGATTCGGTAGCATGTAAATCAACATAATCCTACACAGCTTAATGCATGTGCACATTGAAATATTATCCACTTAACCTCCTATAGGCATAGTTTCTAACAGGTAAAAGTAGAACGCATTCGAACAAAATACAGAACCTATAGGCAGGATTTCTAATACATAATAATTGAACACATAGTAACACATTTTGAGCTAAGTAGAGAACCTATAGGCAGGATTTCCAACACATAATAACCGAACATGTTTGAGCATAATAACACATTTTAGCTAAGTAGAGAACCTATAGGCAGGATTTCTACTCATTTCAATGCAAGTGTTAAGCTAAACCCCCTTTCCCAATTTTACTAATACCCCAAATATTATTACAAGAATTATTACAGAACCAAAATGAATGGAATAAATTACAAAGTAGAATAACTATAGGGAGCCTAAAATAGGCCCCAAAACATACCCAGCCAGGCCAGGCCTTCATTCTCATGGCTCACAACAGCCTAAAAATCACACCTTCATTGACATAAGGCAACCAGAAATCAATTTATTCACCCAGTAGGTGGGAAATAGAGTTGAGCATATAGAACCAAGACCCTAGTGTGTCAGAGTTCCCAAAGACTTCAAGAACCCAGGGCAGTGATCACACTAGGGAGGTTAATAGGAGAGATTCAGAGAATAACTAGGGACCAAGACCTAGTGTGTCAGAGTTCACCAGGGTGACAAGTAGCCTTGGCTTTTAGCCGACTAGGAATAAGAACTCAAAGAGACCAAGTAGTAAAGGAATAGAATGAGGTTAAGGGACAACACTGAAGGATACAAACAGGATCAAATTAAGCACATAGTAAAAAAATAGGTAAAAGACCATGCTTGAGTTTTAAGAACAGAGTTTAGCAAAGTTTCAATAGAATAAATTCAACACATAATACACATGTCGCTAAACAGGTTTGCAGGATTGATGTACACAAACTTATAGTAAAAAAAAAGAGTTTAGATTATGCTAAGTGTAGAATTCTAGTGTCACAAGAAGGAATCATATCAATTGGCAACAGAACCTAACATGCAGAGAACTAATTAGGGCAATTACTGGAGAAGGCAAGACATGATCAAAACATGATCAAACCTGGCTACATGTTATCACAACAAATTCAAAAACATACTTAGGCTAGATACTTAGTGAATACAATCATACTGAGTCAACTAATTCATAGAAAGGGGAAATGAGAGCATGTCCAAGTAGCAATTTTAAACAGTAGAGGGGTGGCTATCAATAACACATAGGCTAGGCAGACTTTTAAAAAAAAGAAATTAATCAACTCAAAGCAGGTCTAGACATGTCTCAAACTATAAGCGTAATGGAATTTTAGATTAAAAAGTCCTGAATTGAAGTAAGACAGTTAGAATTGCATATGAACATCCCATAAAATATCGAACAACAATCTTCAGAAGTGAAAACACATGCTATTGTCAGGAAAGTATAAATGAAATGACAAAGGTCTTGTAACTCACCGGTTAAGCAAAAACAAGAAAAGAACGAAAGTCGAAAACATTATGAATATCAATAAAAGAACAGGAAATTAGAATTTCTGGCCTTGGCTTTCAGCCGGCCAGGAACCAAAGTGCAGAACAAGATTATTAAAGAGCAAAGAGCACACAACTTTAATTTTTAGTAATTTTTCTTAATGATTCGAGACTGTTTCAAAGGGGAATGGGGATGGGTTTATATAGTGTAGAAATCGAACATATAAACATGGAAAATCATCATACAAACACTAGAAAGGAAAGAAATCAAAATCAGTAAGGAAAGGGGAAAATTTCAAAACCCTAATTTTAGGTAAAGAACACAAATCGGCAGAAATCTAAAATAAATAAAAAGGTAAAAATCAAATGATGTGTAGAATAAGATGAACATAGACAAAAATACCATTTAAAATCAAATAATTGAACCATATTTGGTTCGATTTAAAAGAATATGAAACCCTAATCTTAGGGTAAGTAAGAATCATAGAGATACATAGAGATTCATACCATAAAAGAACAAGAATGAACACAGACGTAAAAGGTCAAGAAAATGAACCAGCTTTGGTTCGATGTTGATGAGATCCACTTGCCATGTTTAGGCAAGCGGTTTATAGAAGGTTCCAGTACTAGGGGAGAGTCGAATATGGCTAGGAATATCCATGTAATCCCATGTCCGGTGGGATTAGGAGATAAATTTGGGGGAAGACGGCTAGGGTTTGGGCAAAGAGAAGGAGAGAGGTTTGAGAGCGTTCAAAGGCGGTGGGTGGTGAGTGGTTAGGGTTAGGGTGGTGTTTGGTTAATTAAAAGGGTAGGAGTAATATGGGCCGTTGATCTCAGAGATCAACGACCACGATTAGTTAGGGATTCTGGGTCGGGTTAGTTTAATTGGTTGGGCTGGGGGTTATTTGGTTTGGGATCAGGTGTTATTGGGCTGGGGATAGGTTGTTTAGGTCCGAAATCAGGGTGAATTTAGGGCCAGATTTTAAATACCCAATATTTAATAAATAAACAATTTATAAAAGTAATTAATTGATACCAAAAATATCATTTGTGCACTAAAATGATTAAAAATAATTACTTAACATTATAAAAACATAAAAAGTCATTTTATGCATAAATAATGTAATTATATATGCATGTGGGCTATTATTGCAAAATGTGCAATTAGCCTTAAAGATGCAAGTGTAATTATAAAAAATGCACTGAAAATACTTAAAACCTCATATTGATATAAATGATAAGTTTAGATGATTAAATCATAACAAAAACAATTTGGAGGATAATTATTGGATATTTATAAAATAAAATACCGAAATAAATTGATTTAAAGCCTTTAAAAATTATGAAAAGTACTTGTGTATGCTTGTAAATCNATATATATATATATATATATATATATATATATATATATATATATATATATATATATATATATATATATGAGGGGAAAATTGGGTATCAATAATGCTTTCGTCGGGAGAAGGGATCTCTAGAACTTTGTCCCCCTGGTTGCAATCCCTTTTCACGTCCTCGAGATATCCCACTGTGTCACGACCCAAAATCCATCAAGGTCATGATGGCGCCGGACACCACAGTCAGGCAAGCCAACACTAATGGTTAATTGAATTCCTATTTTAGTATTTTGAAAAATCGTTACTTCTTATTCATTATATAAAGATCAAATAAAGTTACCGAGTAAACAACGATGTTTTAAATAATTCAATCGACAAATACATCCCAGAACCCAGTGTCACAAGTGCATGAGCAGTTTCTAAGAAAAACCAAATGAAATACAATAATCGTCTAGGATACAAATGGGATAGTAAAGAAAGTATAATACATCCGAGGAAGACCCTGTTGGCTGCGGGTCATCTCGAGAGAAGCTCTCCTAAGTCTCCAGGTCAGCCACATCATTGCGTCAAGCGTGGCCACTAGATATACATGTACCTGTGCAATAAAAATGCACATCAAATGTAATATGAGTACGAAAACAACGTGTACCCAGTAAGTATCCCACCTAACCTAGAAGAGGTAGTGACGAGAGGTCGAATTTTACACTTGCTAGAGGTCAGTTTAATAAAATAAAAAGGTGACACTAAGCATGGATATCATAGGTAATTAACAAATAGTGATGGGAAATAACAACTTGTTCCACTCTTTCCTTTCGGTTTATTCACTGATTTGAAACTTAGCACTTGTTTTCTTATTGATTCCCGGGGCGGTGGCATTCTTGAATGAAGTCTATCCGAATCGAATTAGCACTTCTCAGATCAGGCTAGGCCTCTCCGCTGAGCTGGGCGCCGGGGCCCTGGATGCGCCATACGAAAAGCTTTTGAAAGCTCTTGAAAATGTCTTGTAGTAGGAGGACCCAAAGCCCCTTCCTGAATAGGTAGTCACATAGTATCAAATCGGTATGAGAAAATAACCAATCCTGAATAAGGGATAAGTAAGGCGTGTACAGACTATGGCATCGTTAAGCCCTTTTAATTTATTTACAAATTTTAAATCTTCGTCATTTCAGTTGACAACTTATAATTCAAGGCCAGTAAACATCTAAAAATCTCATAAAGTACTCAGCAAATATCATGCGCAAGAAATGCCGAGGGTCGAATGGCTCGAACCAACGATAAATGTAAACTGTGCACTGCCGAAGGGTCGAACGACTTGAGCCATAGATGCATCTATTACCCCGCTCGCGAATCGATCATCCGACGCGGTCATATATAAATAATAGAGTTACCATGCTCACAAATCATACATGAGACTCAGGTACTCATAGATACAGACATTCACACAATAAATTCACATTTTTATCAGGAAAACAATTACCCAAGGAAGTGATAAAATTCTCTTTTAATGGACACGAAGATAGTATTTAAATCTTTTCCAGAAATTCATTTACCAAGTTCGATAAGGTTTAATCATTTCCAAATTCATCAATAAAGTTACAAGTATGGCAAATAAAACATGCTATTGGGTCCTAGACTACTCGGACATAAGCATAATAGTAGCTACGCACGGACTCCCGTCACCTCGTGCGTACGTAGCCCCCACAAATAGTAGCACGTATTTAATTATTTCACCTATGGGGACAATTCCCGCTTACAAGGTTATAAAGGAGACCTACCTCGCCCCGAAGATTCATTAACGGCTTCCAAGCCCTTCCGGCGACTCAAATTGATGTACCACGCCCAAAAATTATCCAAATAACGAGCAAACCAATGAAAATATACTCTAATACTTATAAAAATTCAATTTATATAAATTCCCAACTCCGCTAGGAAAGTTGACAAAATTACTCTCAGGCCCACGTGCCCGGAGTCCAAAATTTTTAGAAGATAAAGATTACCCATAACTTTACGAACTCAATTATATAATTCTATTTCAATTTCATGCCCAAATTAGTGGTCAAAATCCAAAAATACACATTCTAGGTCTTTCTTCAAAATCCCAAATGTTTACTAATGTCACGACCCAATTTACCCTCCGAAGGGTATCGTGACGGCACCTAGTCTCTATGACTAGGTAAGCCTAGAATTTGCGGGAAATAACAGAATCAATAAAATAAAGAAAGAAAGGATATCAAATAGATATAACGTAGCTGCTCAACATATATAGTTTTACTTCCCAAAACCCGAAATGTCACCATAGTCACAAGCTCTTTAACAATTATGGCTCTATACAAGGAAACAATGGGAAAAACGTACAAGTCTTTCTATGCCTATGCTAGAGTAGAAGGGGACTCGTGGGATTTTGCGGACGCGGCAGAATTACCTCGCGGTCTCCTGGCTGCTGGTAGACAACTCCTAGCCACGATACTGAGTGCTGGTACCTGGATCTGCACATGGGGAAAACATGCGCAGGAAAGGGCGTGAGTACTCCACATTCGGTACTCCGTAAGTGCCAAGCCTAACCCCAGTCAAGTAGTGACGAGGTCAGGTGGAGGCCCTACCGAGTTTGTAAAACAAGTCAATATACAATTTTTTTTAAAACAGTGAAAGATTACAAGAAATTATAAACAGGTTTAACGGAAACAGAAAGATTTAATAACATAAGGAGAGCCCTCGGCTCAGCACAACATATATCTCAACAATAAATGTGCAATGTAGTACACGGGGAAATCTCCAGGATCTCAGTCTGTAGTCCCAATTTAAATATGCTATGCAGTACAGGGGGAAGGCTCCCGGATCTCTGTCCGTAGTCCCAATTTAAATATGCATCTGAGTACAGGGGGAAAGCTCCTAGATCTCGTTCCGTAGTCCCAATTTAAATATGAATGCAATGCAGGGGGAAATCTCCCGGATCTCGGTCCGTAGTCCCTATTTAAATATGCCAAACAGAAGAATGTCAATTATGGCTTAAGTAAACAATCCAGGAAAAATAACAGATAAGGATATCGTAAAACTACCTAAGCATGATGTGACTATTAGGAAATAAGAGTAATTCAAGTCAGAACAGGTAGGCATGCTTACACTTAGGCTATCTACTCAATTAAGATAGGAAATAGTAATATATGAATGAAAATGAGCGTTTTCATGGGAGAAAAATAGGAGTTTAGAAACAATGACCCGTGTACGCACTCGTCACCTCGCGTACACGGCGTCCACATAACAAAATCAGTATAAAATGCCTAGAGGAAGATCCCCAACAAAGAATTAGGCAAGACACTTACCTGGACTGCGCTAATCAACTCAATACCAAGCTCTTGCCACGAGTATTGGGCTCCGGGTGGCCCAAATCTATTCAAATCCGTTGCACGGTGTAAATATCATTTCAAGGGAACAAGATAGCTAATTATTTATAAGCTAGAATGCGAATTTAGAAAATTCGCCCAAAAAGTCCCCTAAGCCCACGTCTCGGAATCAGGTCAAATTTATATTTTCCGGACACCCATTCAGTCATGATTCTAAACGTATAAGAATCTCTCAAATCGTAGGTCAAATACCCAACCAAAACTCAATAATTCGGTCTATGAAGTTCATCCTATTTTTCCCATAATTTTCGAAATTAAAGGTTGAATTTAAGATTGAAATCATGGAATATGATCTATAAAGGATAGAAATCACTTACCCAAGTTACCCAGGTGCAAAAGTCTTCAAAAATCGCCCTTCCTGAGCTCTCAAATTCGAAAATATGGCATAAACCCTCGGATTTGGGGTTTTAATATTCTGCCAAGGTATTTGTCTTACGCAATCGCGTACAATGAGTAGTGATCGCAGAGGGTAATGAAACATGCACCTCTAAATCCTTCATCGCAATCGCGATTAAAGGTCTGCGATCGCGGACCTTCTAACCCTATAGCTATGCGATCATGTCTGAGGCCACGTGACCGCATAGAGCAAAACACTGCACCTCACCCAGTCTTAGGATACCTTACGCGATCGCGATCATGGGCGTGCGATCGTGGAGACCAACTGACTAGAACAATGCGATCGCGGCTGGATTTCTGCGATCGCGAAGCAAAATTTCTGACCACCCCCATCCAACACTACGCGATCGTGGACTGATTCACGCGATCGCAGAGAACACTTACCTGCTGCTGTAAAACCCGAAAAACTAGCAAAGGACTTAGGCCAAATATGCCCGTTTGGGCACCCGAAACACACCCGAGGCCCCCCGGACCTCAACCCAACCTACCAACCAACCCTAATACCTCATTCACACTTGGTCGAGCCTTAAAAACACATCTCATAACATCAAAATCATCAATTATGCATAGATTCAAGCCTAAGAACTTAGGAAAATTCTAGAATTCACATCTGACGTCGAAAGACGTCTAAACTCATCTGAATGACCTCAAATTTTTCACAAAGGTCATAAACGACATTGCGGACATGCTGTCTCTTCCGGAAATCCATTTCGAGTCCGATATCAAAATCTCACCTATCGGCCAAATTTGCCGAATTTCTAAATTTCGCCAAATCAAGCCTAAATCCACAACCGACCTCGAAAACACATTCCGAGTACGCTCCTAACCACGAAATCACCCAACGGAGCTAACGGAGTCGACGAAATTCCATTCCGGATCCGTCTTCACACAGCTCAGCTACGACTAGATTTCTAAAGCTAAATTCCACATTTATGGACTATGTGTCCAAAATCACCCCGGATTTCATCACTCAATGCACCGACATGTTCAAATAACATAAAAAGACATGGGAGAAGCGGTAAATAGGGGATTGGGGCGCAAATTATTAAAACAACCGCTTTGGTAGTTACATCCTCCCCCTCTTAAGAAAATCGTTCGTCCTCGAACGAGCATAGAAACATACCTGGAGTTGGGAAAAGATGAGGGTACTGACTCTGTATATCCTGCTCGGTCTCCCAAGTCGCCTCCTCGACTAGCTGAACCCTCCACTGAACCTTTACTGACGCAATATCCTTTGACCTGCATGTCCAATATAGCCACAGGCTCCTCAACATATGATAGATCCTTGTCCAATTGGACTGAGCTGAAATCCAAGACATGAGTCGGGTCACCGTGATAATTCCGGAGCATGGAGACGTGGAACACCGGATGGACCCCTGCTAGGCTGGGAGGCAGGGCTAGCTCATAAGCAACCTCTCCAACACGTCGCAACACCTTAAAAGGGCTAATAAATCTTGGACTCAGCTTGCCTTTCTTCCCGAACCTCATGACGCCCTTCATAGGCGATACCCGATCACTAGCCATAAATGCCAAATCCCGAACCTTCCGATCCGCATAGCTCTTCTGCCTGGACTGAGCTGTGCAAAGTCTCTCCTGAATCACCTTCACCTTGTCTAGGGCATCCTGAACCAAGTATGTACCTAACTATCGGGCCTCGCCCGACTCAAACCATCCCACGGGAGACGTGCAATGCCTACCATACAATGCCTCATGTGGCGCCATCTGAATGTTGGACTAGAAGCTGTTGTTGTAAGAAAACTCTGCCAAAGGAAAGAATCGGTCCCATGACCCTCCAAAATCCATCACACAGGCGCGGAGCATATCCTCGAGAATCTGAATCGTGCGCTCGGACTGCCCGTCCGTTGGAGGGTGAAAAGCTGTGCTCAACTCTACCCTGGTGCCTAACTCCTGCTGAACGGCTCTCCAGAACCGTGAAGTGAATTGTGTACCTCTGTCTGAAATGATAGATACTGGAATACCGTGGATGCGAACAATATCTCTGATATAAATCTCAGCCAACCTCTCCGATGAATATGTAGTCAGTACCAGAATGAAATGGGCTGATTTGGTCAGCCGATCCACAATCACCCAAATAACATCATGCTTCCTCAAAGTCCGAGGAAGTCCAACCACAAAGTCCATGGTGATCCGCTTCCACTTCCACTCTGGAAGCTCAATCTGCTGAAGTAACCCTCCCGGTCTCTGATGCTCACATTTGACCTGCTGATAGTTGAGACACTTGGCTACAAACTCTGCTATATCCTTCTTCATCCTTCGCCACCAATGGTGTTGTCTCAGATCCTGGTACATCTTCGTGGTACCCGGATGGATGGAATACCGCGAACTTTGGGCCTCCTGAAGAATCAATTCCCGAAGACCATCTACGTTGGGCACACAGATACAGCCCTGCATCCTCATCACCCCATCCTCTCCTATAGTCACATCTTTGGCATCACCCCGCCTGACTCTATCCTGAAGAACCAAAAGGTGGGGATCATCATACTGGCGCTCTCTGATACGGTCATGAAGGGAAGATCGAGCAACCACACAAGCTAATACCCGCTAAGGCTCAGAAAGATCCAATCTCATGAACTGACTGGCTAAGGACTGAACATCTCAGGCTAGAGGCCTCTCAGCTGCATGATGGCATGCCAAACTCCCCAAACTCTCCGCCCGGCGACTCAAGGCGTCGGCCACCACATTGGCCTTCCCCCGGTTGTATAATATTGTGATGTCATAGTCCTTTAGCAACTCTAACCACCTACCCTGGCGCAAATTTAGATCCTTCTGCCTGAATATGTGCTGCAAGCTCTGATGATCTGTGAATATCTCACAGGGAACACCATATAAATAACGACGCCATATTTTCAGGGCGTGAACAATCGCTGCCAACTTGAGATCATGAACAGGGTAATTTTTCTCATGGAACTTCAACTGCCTAGACGCGTAGGCAATCACCCTACTATCCTGCATCAACACTGCTCCCAAGCCAATCCTCGAAGCATCACAATATACTGTATAGGATAAAGCTCTCCTCACACTCCTCAGTCCATATAAAATATGCACCCTTCTGGGTCAGTCTGGTCATAGGCGCTGAAATGGATGAAAATCCCTCCACAAAATGGCGATAATACACAGCCAAACCGAGGAAACTGCGGATCTCAGTAGCTGAGGACGGTCTGGGCCAACTCTAAACCGCCTCCACCTTCTTCGGATCTACTTTGATCCCATCCGAAGACACCACGTGGCCTAAGAATGCCATAGAATCAAGCCAAAATTCACACTTAGAAAACTTGGCATACAACTTCTTCTCCCTCAATGTCTGAAGCACGATCCTCAAGTGTTGCTCATGGTCCTCCTGGGAACTAGAATATACCAGAATGTCATCAATGAACACAATGACCAAAGTATCAAGATAAGGCCGAAATATGCTGTGCATCAGGTGCATGAAGGCTACTGGGCGTTGGTCAGCTCGAATGACATAACGAGGAACTCATAGTGGCCATATCTAGTCCTAAAGGCAGTCTTCGGGATATCCGATTCCCGAATCTTCAGCTGATGATAACCCGAGCGTAGATCAATCTTGGAGAACACTCTAGCACCCTATAACTGGTCAAATAGATCATCAATGCGAGGCAATGGGTACCTGTTCTTCACTGTCACCTTATTCAGCTGTCGGTAGTCAATACACATACGCATCGAACCATCCTTTTTCTTCACAAATAATACTGGAGCGACCCAAGGTGATACATTTGGACTGATGAATCCCTTGTCAAGCAACTCCTGTAACTGCTCCTTCAACTCCTTCAACTCAGGAGGAGCCATGTGATAAGGAGGAATGGAAATGGGCTTGGTGCCCGGTAACAAGTCAATGCCGAAATCAATGTCTCTATCGGGTGGCATACCCGGAAGATCAGTTGGAAATACATCAAAATAGTCTCTGACAACTGGAACTGACTCCACCTTAGGAGTCTCAGTACTAACATCTCTCACATAACCCAAATATGCATCACACCCCTTCCCAACCATCCGCTGAGCCTTAAGGAAAGAAATGACTCGGTGGGGAGTATACTCCAAGGAACCTCTCCACTCTAACCTCGGAGATCCTGGCATAGCCAGCGTCACGATCTTGGAGTGACAATCAAGAATAGCATAATAGGGAGACTTCCAGTCCATACCCAATATAACATCGAAATTTACCATACTGAGTAGTAGCAAATTGGCTCTGGTCTCAAAACCACTGATTGTGATTAAACATGACCGATATACACGGTCTACAACAAGAGAATCTCCCACCGGAGTAGAAACATAAACAGGGGAACTCAAAGAGTCCCGGGCTATGCCCAGATGTGAAGTAAAATAGGAAGACACATATGAATATGTAGAGCCTGGGTCAAATAATACCGATGCATCCCTATGAATAATGGGAACAATACCTGTAATGACTGAATCTGAAGCAGTGGCCTCAGACCGGGCCGAAAGAGTATAGTACCGGGCCTGTCCTCCCCCTCCAGGGCGACCTCGACCTCCCCGACCTCCACCTCGAGCTGTCTGAGGTGGTGGGTTAGCAGCTGGGGCTGGAAGAATAGCTGGAGGACCTGGTGGAGGGCGTGGAGCCTGATAAATCTGAGGGGTGCACCCTAATAAGTCTGAGGTGGTGCGCCCTTCCTCGCTCTGGGGCAATCTCTGATCATATGATGAGGGTCACCACACTCAAGGAAACCCCTCGGAGGACGTGGCGGACACTGCTGACTCTGAACTGGCCTGCTGGACTGACCAGTGATAGCACCTCGAGCAAGAGGCTCCGGAGATACTAATGGTGCATAATAAGGCTCCTAAGGTCTAGGAGGAGCTGGAATATCGCTGGCTGCTGGAAAAGATGAATGAACAGGGAGACTCACAAAACCCCTACCATAACGTGCTGCTGGTGCACGGGCTCCTGAAAAATGACCACTCTCTCGAGACCTCTTGGCCTCTCTCTCCTCCCTGTCCTGGGCTAACATAGTCTCAATCCTCCGGGCAATACTCACGGCCTGCTGGTAAGTAATATCGATATCCAGCTCTCTGGCCATGCTGGTCTGAATACTAGGGCGGAGTCCCTCAATAAAGCGCTGAACCCTCTCTCTAACAGTGACAACCAAAGCTGGTGCACGGCGAGCCAAATCGCTGAAACAGACTGCATACTCTGACACAGTCATGGCACCCAGGCATAGCTGCTCAAACTCCGCACGCCAAGCATCCCTAAAGCTCTGAGGAACAAACTCAAGTAATAACATCTCGGAAAACTGAGCCCAAGTAAGTGAAGCTGCCTTGTCCGAGCTACTAAGCTCAAAAGCACGCCACCCATAGTGCGGAGAATGCAATGACACCCCTCAAGAAAACCCAGGGCGTCATCTGAAGCTAGTCCGTTGAACTCAGGTTGGTGGTACTTCTTGTACCTCTCAAGTCGGAGCTGCTCTGCCTCAGGAACAACTATCCTAGTATCATGTTGAGCTGGAGCTGCTGGGGGCATAGGAATATACTCTGGGACCTGCCCAATATGAACTCTCTGCTCAGGAGTACGGGCCGCGGGGGTCTGTGTCCCTCCTCCGACATGGGATGTAGCTGGAGCTATCGGGAGTAGACCCTCCTGAGACAGAGTACTGAAAGCACTCAAGAAATGGGCCAATGTCTCCTAGAGGTCTGGAGTAAAAGTAGGGACCTCCTATGCCCCTCCAACTGTAGCTGCTGGGGGATCTTCTGCCTCTGCTCTGGCCGGCGCTCGGTCTGCACCGCGTGCTCACCCCTGCCCCGATTCGTACCTCTGGTGGCTCTGATTGGGGGCTCAAGTGCCTGGTCATCAGTACGTCCGGTACGGGTACAAACCATCTGCAAGAAAGAATAGAATATAGTTTAAGAATTTGATGACAGTAACTAGCACGATAAGGAATTCCAAAGAATTTGATTTTTCTTAACAGTTACATAACCTCCCGAAGATAGATACGGACATATCCGCATCGATACGCGAGACTCTAATAAACCATCTTGTGAATTGTGACTCCCCTGAACCTAGACACTCAGATACCAACTTGTCACGACCCAATTTACCCTCCGAAGGGTATCGTAACGACACCTATTCTCTATGACTAGGTAAGCCTAGAATTTACGAGAAATAACAGAATAAATAAAATAAATAAAGAAAGGATACCAAATAGATATAACGTAGCTGCTCAGCATATACAGTTTTACTTCCCAAAACCCGGAATGTCACCATAGTCACAAGCTCTTTAACATTTATGGCTCTATACAAGGAAACAATGGGAAAAATGTACAAGTCTTTATATGCCTATGCTAGAGTAGAAGGGGACTCGTGGGATTCTGCGTACGCGGCAGAATTACCTCGCGGTCTCCTGGCTGCTGGTAGACAACTCCTAGCCACGATATTGAATGTTGGTACCTGGATCTGCACATGGGGAAAACATGCGCAGGAAAGGGCGTGAGTACTCCACATTCAATGCTCTGTAAGTGCCAAGCCTAACCCCAGTCAAGTAGTGACGCGGTCAGGTGGAGGCCCTACTGAGTTTGTAAAACAAGTCAATATACAATTTTTTTTAAAACAGTGAAAGATAGACAAGTAATGATAAACAAGTTTAACGGAAACGGAAAGATTTAATAGAGCCCTCGGCTCAGCACAATATATATCTCAACAATAAATGTGCAATGTAGTACACGGGGAAAGCTCCCGGATCTCAGTCCGTAGTTCCAATTTAAATATGCTATGCAGTACACAGGGAAATCTCTCGGATCTCTGTCCGTAGTCCCAATTTAAATATGCCAAACAGAAGTATGTCAAGTATGGCTTAAGTAAACAATCCAGGAAAAACAATAGGTAAGGATAGCGTAAAACTACCTAAGCATGATGTGACTAGTAGCAGATAAGAGGAATTTAAGTCAGAACAGGTAGGCATGCTTACACTTAGGCTATCTACTAAATTAAGATAGGAAAACTTAATATATGAATGAAAATGAGAGTTTTCATGGGAGAAAAATAGGAGTTTAGCAACAATGATCCGTGTACGCAATCGTCACCTCGCGTACACGGCGTCCACATAACAAAATCAGTATAAAATGCCTAAGGGAAGATCCCCAACACAGTATTAGGAAAGCCACTTACCTGGAATGTGCTAATCAACTTAATACCAAGCTCTTGCCACGAGTATCGGACTTCGAGTGGCCCAAATCTATTCAAATCGATTGCACGGTGTAAATATCATTTCAAGGGAACAAGATAGCTAATTATTTATAAACTAGAACGCACATTTAGAAAATTCGCGCAAAAAGTCCCCCGGGCCCACGTCTCGAAATCGGGTAAAATTTATATTTTTCGGACACCCATTCACTCACGAGTCTAACCGTATAAGAATCTCTCAAATCGTAGGTCAAATACCCAACCAAAACTCAATAATTCGGTCTATGAAGTTCATCTCATTTTCCCCATAATTTTAAAAATTAAAGGTTGAATTTAAGATTGGAATCATGGAATATGATATATAAGGGATAGAAATCACTTACCCAAGTTACCCAGGTGCAAAAGTCTTCAAAAGTCGCCCTTCCCGAGCTCCCAAATTCGAAAATATGAAAATGGCTTAACCCTAGGATTTGGGGCTTTAATATTCTGCCCAGGCATTTGCCTTACGCGATCGCGTACAATGAGTCACGATCGTGGAGGGTAATGAAACACGCGCCTGGAAATCCTTCATCGCGATCGCGATTAAAGGTCTGCGATCGCGGACCTTCTGACCCTACAGCAATGCGATCGCGTCTGAGGCTATGCGATCGCATAGAGCAAAACACTGCACCTCACCCGGCCTTAGGATACCTTACGCGATCGCAATCCTAGGTGTGCAATCGCGGAGACCAACTGACCAGAACAATGCGATCACGGCTGGACTTCTGCGATCGCGAAGCACAATTTCTGACCACCCCCATCCAACACTATGCGATCACGGACTGATTCACGCGATCGTAGAGAACACTTACCTGCTGTTGTAAAACCCGAAAAACCAGCAAAGGACTTAGGCCAAATATGCCCGTTTGGGCACCCAAAACACACTCGAGGCCCCCGGGACCTCAACCCAACCTACCAACCAACCCTAATACCTCATTCAAACTTTGTCGAGCCTTAAAAACACATCTCATAACATCAAAATCATCAATTTTGCATAGATTCAAGCCTAAGAACTTAGGAAAATTCTAGAATTCACATCCGACACCGAAACACGTCTAAACTCATCCGAATGACCTCAAATTTTGCACACAGGTCATAAACGACATTACGGACCTGCTGCCGCTTTCGAAAATCCATTCCGAGTCCGCTCCTAACCCCGAAATCACCCAACGGAGCTAACGGATTCGACGTAATTCCATTCCGGATCCATCTTCACACAGCTCTAGCTACAGCCAGATTTCTAAAGCTAAATTCCACATTTATGGACTATGTGTCCAAAATCAACCCGGATTTCATCACTCAATGCACCGACAGGTTCGAATATAATAAAAAGACATGGGAGAAGTGGTAAATAAGGGATAGGGGCGAAAATTCTTAAGACGACCGCCCGGGTCGTTAAAACTAATTTCTATGGCAAAATCTATATACAAATCTTGTATTTAACTTGAAATGAGTACAAACAACCTACCTTGACATAGATGACGAAAATCCCCACTTGAAGCTCTCAAAAAATTGCCCAACTAAGAGAAAAATGAAGAGAAATGGACAAACCCCGTCTATTAAAACACTTCACAGCCCAGGAATGGTCTTCATTGCGTTCGTGGCATCACCTTTGCGAACGCGGAGGGCAAAAATCACACGCCCAATTTATGAACTATGCGAACGCGATTACGGACACACGAACGCGTACCCCTGACTTGCTAACCCTACGAGAACACACTCCTCTACACGCGAACGCGTAGCACAAAAAGATCCTTGGAGCCAAATAAGCCTACGCTTTCGCGACTATTCCCACGCGAACACATAGAGGAACACCAGCAATAGAAAATCTGATCCTTCCTAAGTCCAAAAATTAACCCGTTGAGCATCTGAAATACATCTGAGGCCCCCGGGACCGCGTCCAATCACACGAATCAGTCCCATAACATCCAACGGACCTGCTCGAGGCCTCAAATCACATCAAACAATGCAAAAAACCATGAATCGCACTCCAATTCAAACTTTATGAACTTTGAAATTTCAAACTACTACATTCAATCCCGAAACATATCAAATCACGCCCGATTGACCCCAAATTTTGCACATGAGTAATATTCAACATTGCGGACATGTTCCAACTTTTGAAATGAGAATCCGACTCCGATATCAAAATTTTCACTTCCGATCGGACTTCTTAAAAACATCAAATTTCTAACTTTGGCCAACTAACTCCAAAATGACCTACTGACCTCCGAATTCACTTCTGATCGCACTCCTAACACCAGAATCACCATACAGAGCCATTCCCTGACTAGGAATCCCAAACGGATATCAATAACACTGAAATGCACTTCAACCCAGACTTATGAAATTTCTTCTAAAATGCTAACTTCTACAGTATGCGCCGAAATTCTCCCGGGTCATCCAAAACCCGATCCGAACATACACCAAGTCCGAAATCATCATACGAACCTACCGGAACCTTCAAATCCTGATTCTGAGGTCGTTTACTCAAAAATCCAATCTTAGTCAATTCTTCCAACTTAAGACTTCCGAAATGAGAACTTTCTTTCCAATCCGACTCCTAACTTCCCGAAATTCAATTCTGACCACGCCTATAAGTCATGATACCTGAAATGACACTGCTCATTGCCCCAAACCGCCAAACGATGCGTTAGATCTTAAAATAACCGGTTGGGTCGTTACACACTTTTATCGAGAAAATATATCTGGATACGTGCTCGCATCGGCCAGGTACCGATGGAGGGCTCTCGACTTTGAAGTCGAACTTTTAAACACACGGTCTAGGTACGTACTCCCTAGGGAGTGGTTCCGTTGGTGTTTTATCACCAACCGGCCATAAAGAAGAAGAGGAAGACTTTTCCTTCCGTGGGACGGTTTTGGATGTTTTTGCCATTATACGAGTTGAAGAAAGAAGAAAGTAGTAGGTTCTGGTTGTTGGAAATTAGCATAAATGGCCTAAGGAGTGATGAAAGAGAAGATATTAAGAGGGTTGAAGGCTTGAAGATGAAAGTAAAAGTAAGTAAAAGTTTGATTCAGCAAAAGAAGCCATATTTATAGATTTACGGTGACGGTTCGATGGCACTAGAGGTCGACCGCCCACTGACGCGCATTAATGATTTTGGGAACTGTACCGACGAGACGTTTCGGTCACTTCCATCGGTTATCTCATGAGGATTACATCAGTGTCTACCGAGGTCATAGGAAAATTGAGGCTCAAATCATTTATTATCATTATATTCTAAGAAACGAGGGGACTACCTGTATACAGTAGAAATTGGGTAGCCCCAATTTCACTATTTGATTGAGATGGGGACGTTAGATCGAAGAGCTGAGACATTGAGTCCGAAATCGAAGCCTCTTTCCAGATCGAGGTCGATATCAATGGAGGCCAAGAGAGATGGACTTCGAGTAATTTCGAGATAGCTTTGTAACAGAAAGAGCGAGACATCCGTGATTGATCGAGGATCGCGGCGTGAATCTCGGAACATATCAAATCTATAGCGGCTAATCAATTGTTTATACGATTTCCTATTGTAATTAAAACTATACCTTAATTAGGATTCCTCTACTATATAAAGAGGAATTCCATTCATTTGTAATGATGATTATTAACTAAGAAAATACTATACATTCGTTTCTTTCTTGCATATTGCTTTACTTACTGTTCATCTGAATTGTTCATCCTTTATTGCTCTTACACTACCACCTCGAGATCGCTTCAATTCGAGGTCGAGGTTTAGCTTATACACTGGTTTGGTTTATTTTATAGTTCAATTCAGTCATTCATTTTCTCGTTTATTAATTGGTATTGGACAAAATCACATATCCATAAAACCACAATACAAGTTTAATTGTTATCCGAATTTTAGTGTAAACAAGTACACATCATGAGCTTTGAAGAATAGAGCTGTTATGAATTAAATACATCATCTATTAGAAAAGTACATAAACATATTTATATATTCTAAGGCTACCGTGAACAAGAGGAAGCTACAGCCGGAGTGCAGGTACATCTTCAAATCTAGCTCTCGTCGATCTCAGCAACGTCCGCAACCAATATCTGCACGCATGGTGTAGAAGAGTAGTATGATTACAACCGACTCCATGTACTAAATAAGTAACAAACCTAACCTTAGGTTGAAAGTATTGACGAGCTAGAACAAAGGTCGGGTCTAGCATCAATATCCAACAACAATTCATGACAACGTAAAGCAAGTAATAAAAGAAGTAATTCAGAGCTGAAATGCTCAGCTTATTCATAGTTTCCCGAAAAGTAATTCCGCTTTTCAAGTATATCAGTGAAAACCCAAATCCTTTATTGAAATCGGTGAAAATATGAGTATATTTGAAAACAGTAATTTTTCCCAAAAATCCTTTCAACGGTAAATAAGATATTCCATTTTTATTTCCACGTAGCCAGTGTAACATATATCACTATGCTCATATGTCAATATGTGTGGGAAGTCATGAATGATGTTATACCGTATAACATGAGGAATAAATGCATCTCAATGCTGATGACAGAGGGGTTACTGTACAGAATACATCAGAATCATCTTTGGTAGCCGAGATAAAAGAACGACAATATGAAGATCCTACCTTAGTACGATTGAGAGAGAGCATTTAATATTGTAAAATTACGGCTTTTGAGATCGGAGCAGATGGGGCATTGAGATACCAGGGCCGGTTATGTGTGCCTGATGTGGCATGGTTGAGAGAGAAGATTATGATTGAGATTCATCAATCCCGATATTCCATCCATCCCGGCTTGACAAAGATGTATCATGATGTTAAGGAGCAGTATTGGTGGGATAACATGAAGAAGTCTATTGCAGAATTTGTAGCCCAGTGTCCTAATTGTCAACAAGTAAATATCGAACATCAGACTTACAAAATGTGCCCATTTTCTTCCAGTTAGACAACTTACACAGCTGAAGATTATGCGAAGTTGTATATCAAGGAGATTGTTAAGCTTCATGGTGTGCCTGTATCTATTATATCAGACCGAGGAGTGCAATTTGTAGCTAACTTTTGGAGGTATTTTCAGAAAGGTTTAGGCACACAAGTGAATCTCAGCACTGCATTCCATCCAGAAACTTACGGACAGGTTGAACGTACCATTCAGACACTTGAAGATATACTACAAGCATGTGTTTTGGATTTCAAGCGGAATTGGGATGACCATCTTCCACTCATAGAATTTGCCTATAATAATAGCTACCATTCTAGTATTAAAATGGACCCGTACGAGGCACTATACGGGAGGAGGTGTAGATCACCACTTGGATGGTTCGAAGTCGGTGAAACAAAACTACATGGGCCAGATTTGATTCACCAAGCCATTGAGAAGGTGAAATTGATACAAGAGCGGCTAAGGACGGCGCAAAGCAGGCAAAAGTCTTATTCTGATGTCCGACGTCGTGATATGGAGTTTGAGGTTGGTGATTGGGTTTCTTGAGGATCTCGCCGATGAAGGGTGTTATGCATTTTGGGAAGAAGGGTAAGCTGAGTCCGCGGTATATCAGTCCGTAAAAAATTCTTTGACGAATTAGACAGGTTGCTTATGAGTTAGAATTGCCATCTGAATTGAAATTTGTCCACCCAGTATTCCATGTATCTATGTTGAGGAAATGTATTGGAGACCCTTCTCGGGTCGTCCCTATCAAAGATGTACAAGTTACAGAGGATCTATCATATGAAGAAGTGCCAGTGGCTATATTAGATCAACAAGTCCGCAAGATGAGAACAAAGGATGTAGCTTCCGTCAAAGTATTGTGGAGGGAAAAGAATAGGGAAGAAATTACATGGGAAGAAGAAGAGGAGATGAAGTCTAAATACCCTTACTTGTTCTAGATTCAAGATAACGAGGATGTCGGGGGAACGCAGAACGCATTAGAAAGTGAAATAGCTCTATGAGATAAGTAGTAGCTTGAGAATACTCTTCCTTAATACAAAATGGTGATATACAGATAATGTACATATCCATAATGCTTGGTATAGCCTTGTGAGACTATACATTGGGTTTAACTGCTTGACAATTTGGCTAGTATCCATTTTATAGGGGAAACTCGGCCGAAAATGTCCATTGGAATCCACGATGAGTTAGGCTCCCCATTACGTTGGTTCATGCCATAAGTTAGTTGACAAAAATCTGAGAAGAGATTATCTTTCAGATGTTAAGAAGTTAATCCTATTGGTCTTAAATGATACAAGAGTGTATAAGGGTGATTAACAAGTATTAGAAGTTAAACGAATAAAGGATGTTGTAACCCGTATTTTTGGGTAAACCTAGGGGTGCTTAATATTCTCAAGAGGCCGTGTTTTAAGGTATTTGAATCATATAACATCCATATCATAAGTCTTGGAATCAAACAAGTTATGAAACAAAAGTCGACAAAAGTTGTTGCAACTTATGTTCATAATTTTATTTAAACTTTAGATCAATGTGACGAAGCTTTTATCCAAATTTACTTGGAATTACAGGGTGATGTACCTACCAAATTGAATATCTATGAGTCTAGTTTCCAACACATTAAACCATTTATCAATACGACATCGGAGTAGAGGGATATATGTAATGTTGCGAGACTGCACAGGCTGCTAGGTGACAAGTAGGTGTGTCACCTACTTGGTTAAATGAGAGACCAAAAAGTGGAAATTTCGGGTCGGCAAAATGGCCCATTTAAAATCTTATATCCTGAAATATAACCCTCATTATATATCAAAAATAACCAGACCTAAACCCCTGCAAACTTCCTCCCAAAAATTATCCACAAACCCTAATTGATTTTCTCTCTCTTTCAAGTTCTAATTGGGGGTAAAACCTAGAGTTTGAAGAACCAAGATAAGGGATAATTTATCCAACAAGTAAGGTAAGTTTACTGCTCTATTTAATCCATTTTTTCTGCTGTAAATTCATGTTAATTAGTTCTATACTTGTAAGAACTCACGGGACGGTGATCGGAAGCCGTGAGTTTGAGTTATTCACTTGTAGCAGACTGTTTTGTGGACTGTTTTGTGTTGCTGTTAGGCTGCGTGTTTTACTACTGTTTTGTGGAGTTTTGAAGGAGAAAGGGTGTTGATAAACACTATATATATGTAGGGTGGTGGGCTGGTCGTTCGTCGTAACATTTCCGGGTTGTTTGACACTACTACAGTGGTCGTTTTGTTTATGAAGAGATTGCTGTGTGTTGGGCTGTTTGGTGATTGTTTTGACTTGCATGAAGTTATATATATTGGGGAGGTGCTATGCGTTTCATCATAAAATATGTTATCGTCGATACATAATAGTTAAGACGCTTAAACGATTATGATATTGTCGTTTCTCTTATTATAGATTAAGGAGTCGTGACATTTGCATAGCTTGAGGTTGGGAAGTATATGTACAAGTTATTTGAGGCTATCCCTTTCCTTCTTTTTCACGACTCCGATTATACATAATGCAATAAACGAGCTTCCAAAGATACTCTATTCTTAGAAGCTAGTAGTACTTACATTGTTTCCCTACTTATGGAACAATTGATGTTGAGGTTGCTTCTCTTATTCTTATGTTATCAATGTTGTTGGTACTTCCTGATTCTTATAAGATTCTTGATGAAGATATAGTCCTAATAATGTTTATGGAGAATATCGACCTTACGTCACCCCGAAAGGTTCAGATTTGATTCCAATGAGTCCTACATGCATTATATATATATATATATATATATATGTGTGTGTGTGTGTGTGTGTGTGTGTGTGTATTTTACTCTACCGAGCCACGCTATAGTCGAACGGGTACGACACCTATTGTGCAACCACCGATCAGTTGGGTTTTATCGAGCTCCACGTGGCCGGTTACGTTTTACCGAGCCTATTACGGCTGGGTATGATCTGATGATGTTGCCCACAGAGGTGTATGTTTTAAATGTTTATGTATATATGTATGTATCAAGCATTTCATGTCAGTATCCCTCAGAGGTACCCAGATGTTAGAGGTTGTATATACTCTATCCCTGTTTACATTACTGTTCTTACTTATGCTTTCCTACCTTACATACTCAGTACTTTATTCGTACTGACGTCCTTTTTATTTGTGGATGCTGCACGTCGTGCTGCAGGTCCTGATAGACAGGTAGACACAGCTCCCCCACCATAGTAGGCTTCCCAGTTCAATGGTTATTGGCAAGATTCCTTCTCTGGACTTGTCGTGGTCTTGTTATGCATTTTTGTTATAGATATTACGGGTATGTCGGGGCCCTGTTCCGGCAATGCTGCATCACTTATGCTCCTTTAGAGGCTCATAGAAAGGTGTTGACTCATGTATAGTTTTGTCTGCCTTGTTGTCTAATTTTTGTTGTATAGTCTTTCATGGCAGCGTTGTAGCTCGTACCTTATATGTAGTTTCTTAGCAGTCTTGTCATCCCATGTGATGTATGTTCATTCCATTATCTTTCATTGTTGATTGTTCATGATCCATATCTACAATTTATATTGATCTCTTCGGCCCTTAAAGATAATAAAGAATGTTAGATAAAATGTACGTTGGTGCTCGTCAAGTATGGCCCGGGTGCTAGTCATCCTCCTCCTGTGTGGGTCATGACATAGAGTCTCTCCATTGAAATAAATAGTAAGGTAGTGGGAAAATAATATAGTAGAACATGGATTGGTGGTTAAAAAATTTAGTTTTTAGTGGTTAATTAGTGGTAGATCATGGTATTAGTTGGTTCAAGAGTTACACCAAAATAATGACCAGTTTCTTGCCAATTTATAACAACTATCTCACAAGAAATAATGCACTTTAATATTATAACTTTAATATTAAAACTCACTAATACCAACATTCTCCCACTCATTTTAATATTAAAATACGAGAGTTTACAAGTTGAAAGGAGACTATTATGCATTATGAAGGTGTGCTATGCATTGAACCTCCACTTAATAAAACAACAATCTCTACTCCAGATCTATAGTGGTTTCAAACTTGAACTATGTCTGATTAAGGGAAATAATTATCATTGCTTACACATAATAACAAAGGTGTTGACATGAGGTTTATTAGCTAGCACATTACGGCCTTTTGCTATTCTGATTTTCATGAGCATTTTTGAGAACAAGCCCAATTATGATAGGAAGCAGCCTACTTCTACACTCACATAGGTGAAATCTGTCAAGGATGTTCCTGTAACTCTAACACCCCACTCATACGAGCTACAGATTTTCATTAAGAGTTAATAAAGTCAACCTCGCATATCATTACAGGTAAATGTACTCACACCATAGGGATGGAACAGTAATAAATATAATAGCGCTTTTCAAACCAAGTCATCATATGATTCGTTCTTCCCATTGAACCTGGGTGTAGGATCTTTAGTTCCTAGGTTGGGGTTCCTCATATATGACTTATGAGTTTATGGGATTCAATCAAATCCCCCTCGATGTGCTCCAGGCCATCTTGCTAAGGCCTTAGTTAGTGGATCTGCAAGATGCCTTGGATAAGGTCAAGATTATTCATGATCGACTTTGCACAGCTCAGTCCAGGAAGAAGAGTTATGCCGACCATAGAATTCGTGATGTTGCATTCATGGTCGGAGAGAGAGTGTTACTTTGGGTATCACCCATGAAGGGTGTGATGGGGTTCAGAAAGAAGGGAAAGTTGAGTCCTAGGTATATCAAACCTTTTGAGATTCTTGAGAGAGTGGGAGAAGTG
Source organism: Nicotiana paniculata (assembly GCA_005239505.1). Taxonomy (NCBI): domain Eukaryota; kingdom Viridiplantae; phylum Streptophyta; class Magnoliopsida; order Solanales; family Solanaceae; genus Nicotiana; species Nicotiana paniculata. The sequence continues at coordinate 34,471 of ML358213.1, read as the reverse complement.
GATTACAGGTTTGCGTTTCCACCATGGTTATCAGCAGTTCATCAGATGTTCCATGTGTCCATTCTCCAGAAGTATCACAATGGTTCGTCCCATATGTTAGATTTCAGCTCTGTCCAGTTGGACAAGGATTTGACTTACGAGGAGGATCCAGTGGCTATTCTAGCCCGGCAGGTTAGTCTGTTGAGGTTGAAGAGTTATCCTTCAGTTCGAGTGCAGTGGAGAGCTCAGCCCGCCGAGGCAGCTACTTGGGAGTCCGAGTCGGACATCCGGAGTAGACATCCCCACCTTTTCACCAGTTCAGATACTTTTCTATGTCCGTTCGAGGACGAATGGTTGTTTTAAAGGTAGAGAATATGATGAACCGATAGGTCATCTTATGTTTTAGAACCTAATTCTGTGATCCGAAGCCTTAAACATCTCAATTTAGCCTTCCTCAATTTGCGTGTGCAGTCCGAGCTTCTTTCCGAAAAGCTTTTATGTTAAAAATTGAGAAAAAATGAAATTTTGCCTTAAAATCCACTTGAGTTGACTTCGGTCAACGTTTGGAGAAGACAAACCCGAATTCATGTTTTGACGGTCCTGGTGTGCCCGTATCATGATTTTAGACTTGGGCGTGTGCCCGGAATAAAAATCAGAAGTCCCTAGTCCAAGTTATCGAATTTTGTAGAAATTTGAAAGCTAAAAGCTTAATGAATTTGAAATGTTTGACCAAGGTTTGATTTTTTGGATATCGTGTCCGTATTTTGGTTCTGGAACCTGGTATAGGTTCAATATTATATTTATGACTTGTCTGTCAAATTTGGTGAGAAACGGAGTTGATGTTTTTACGTGATTCGGACGTACAGTTGTGAAAATAGAAGTTTCAAAGTTTTCTTGAATATTTCATTTGATTTGGTGTTCAATTTGTGTTGTAGATATTATTTTGGCTATTTATTGCGCGAGCAAGTTCGTATGATATTTTTAGACTTGTGTGCATAGTTCGTTTAGAGCCCGAGGGCTCAGGTGAGCTTTGGATAGGTTACAGAGTGAAATTGGACTTAGAAAATGTTGCTGGTGTTTCCGTTTTGGTGTAGGCCTCTGATCTCGCATTTGCGAGATCAGGCATCACATTTGCGACCTCCGATGGGTTTGCATTTGCGAGCAACTCATTGCATTTGCGAAGAGTAGCTGTGCCACATGATGTTTGCATTTGCGAACGATGCTTCATGTTTGCGAAGGGGGTCAGTGATCGCAAATACGATCAAATGGTCGTATTTGGAGGGTCAGTGTTTGCATTGCGAACTTTTCATCGCAAATGCAATGAATGAAGACATGTGATGGTATTTGCAATTTCTATGGATTCTTAGATGGGATTTTTGCTCATTCTTCAAAATTTTCAAAAGAAGAAACCCTAGAGGCGATTTTTCAACGAACTTTTCTTTCCCAAATCATTGGTAAGTGATTCTAAACTAGTTTCTTTCAATTCTTCACTACATTTCCGAAGTTTCAACCTAAAATCTTGTGTTTCATGGTAGAAATTGGAGGTTTTGGGTAAAATTAGGGATTTTTGTAAATTGGGGATTTAGACCTCAAATTGAAGTCGCATTCCAAAACAAATTACATAACCGGGCTCGGGGGTTGATGCGAGGCTAGAATTAATAGTATAACATGTTATATGCCTTACAGTTTATGCGCATTAATGATAAAAATACACTTTTTATGTGCTTAATGGAGTTTATTTCATGTGTAGGTGAATTGGAGATGGAAACCGAGCTAAACGGATGCAAATACATTGGAAATACGCTTGAGAGGCGAAGAGGGAACACCCTGGCCTTATCCAGGCATTTTCCTCCTAAAGCCAGGCTGGCCCTGGCGTTAGGGGGGGCGTTTTCCTCCTAAAGCCAGGCTGGCCCTGGCGTTAGAGGAAGTTTGATGTTGTTTGGGTCAATGTGGATAGGTTGACTAAGTCAGCGCATTTCATTCCTGTGAAAGTTACCTATTCATCAGAGCAGTTGGCAAACATTTATATCCGCGAGATCGTCCGGCTTCATGGTGTGCCCATGTCTATCATTTCTGATCGAGGTACGCAATTCAACTCACACTTTTGGAGAGCAGTATGGTATGAGTTGGGCATGCGGGTTGAGTTGAGCACAACTTTTCATCCCCAGACAGATGGACAGTCCGAGCGCACTATTAAGATATTGGAGGATATGCTCCGCGCATATGTTATTGACTTCGGAGAATCGTGGGATCCGTTCTTGCCACTTGCAAAGTTTTCTTACAACAACAGCTACCAGTTGAGCATCCAGATGGCTCTCTACGATGCATTGTATGGTAGGCGGTGCCGATCGCTAGTTGGATGGTTTAAGTCGGGGGAGGTTCGGTTGTTTGGTACAAATCTAGTACAATATGCCTTGGATAAGGTCAATATTATTCAGGATCGACTTCTCACAAATCAGTTCAGGCAGAAGAATTATGTCGACCGTAGAGTTTGTGATGTTGCATTCATGGTCGGAGAGAGAGTGTTGCTTCGGGTATCACTCATGAAGGGTGTGATGAGGTTCGGAATGAAGGGAAAGTTGAGCCTTAGGTATATTGGACCTTTTGAGATTCTTGAGAGAGTGGGAGATGTGGCTTATAGGCTTGCGTTGCCCATGTGTTAGATTTCAGCTCTGTCGAGTTGGACAAGGATTTGACTTACGAGGAAGATCCGGTGGCTATTCTATCCCAGTAGGTTCGTCAGTTGAGGTCAGAGAGTTATCCTTCAGTTCGAGTGTAGTGGAGAGGTTAGCCTGTCGAGGTAGCTACTTGGGAGTTCGAGTCGGACATGTGGAGAAGATATCCCCACCTTTTTACCAGTTCAGGTACTTTTCTATGTCCGTTCGAGGACTAACAGTTGTTTTAGAGGTGGAGAATGTGATGACCCGATAGGTCATCTTATGTCTTAAAACCTAATTCTGTGACCAGAAGCCTTAAATATCTCATTTTATCCTTCCTCAATTTGCGTGCGCAGTCCGAACGTCTTTCTGAAAAGCTTTTATGTTAAAAACTGAGAAAAATATGAAATTTTGCCTTAAAATCCACTTGAGTTGACTTCAATCAACGTTTTGAGTAAACGGACCCGGATTCATATTTTGACGGTCCCAGTGGGTCCGTATCGTGATTTGTGACTTAGACTTATGTGCGGAATCAAATTCGGAAGTCCCTAGCCCGAGTTATCGCATTTTGTAGAAATTTGAATGCTAAAGGCTTAATGAATTTGAAATATTTGACCAAGGTTTGCCTTTTTGGATATCGTGTCCATATTTTAGTTCCAGAACCCGGTATAGATCCAATAGTATATTTATGACTTATCTAGCAAATTTGGTTAGAAATAGAGTTGATGGTTTGACATGATTCGGATGTCCGGTTGTGAAAATATAAGTTTCAAAGTTTTTTTGAAAATTTTATTTGATTTGGAGTTCAATTTGTAGTTCTAGGTGTTATTTTGGATATTTGATCGAGCGAGCAAGTTCGTATGATATTTTTAGACTTGTGTGCATAGTCGGTTTAGAGCCCGAGGGCTCGCGTGAGTTTTGGATAGGCTACATAGTGAAATTGTATTTTGAAAATGTTGTTGGTGTTTTAGTTTTGGTGCAGGCCTCTGGTCTCACATTTGCGAGATCAGGCATCGCATTTTCGACCTCTGATGGGTTCGCATTTGCGAGATACTCATCGCATTTACAAAGAGTAGCTGCGCCGCATGATGTTCACATTTGCGAATGATGCTTCGCATTTGTGAAGGGGCTCAGGTGGGTGCAGTGATCGCAAAGGCATTTACGATGAAAAGTTCGCAAATGCGAACACTGACTCTCCGCAAATGCGACCATTTAAATGTGATGAATGCTGAGATGTGATGGTCTTCGCAATTGCGATGGATTCTTCTCATTGGCGGGGTTTGCATTTGCGAACCCCAGGTCGCAAATACGACATCTGCATCTGATCAAAACTTGACTTAGATGGGATTTTCGCTCATTCTTCAAAATTTTCAAAACAAGAAACCTTAGAGGCGATTTTCCAAAGAAATTTTCTTCCCCAAATTATTGATAAGCGATTCTAAACTAGTTTCCTTCAATCTTTCACTACATTTCCTATGATTTCAACCTAAATCTTGTGTTTCATGGTAGAAATTAGGGGGTTTTGGGTAAAATTAGGGATTTTTGTAAATTGGGGATTTAAACCTTAAATTAAGGTCGGATTCCAAAACAAATTACATAACCGGGCTCGGGGATGAATGGGTAATCGGGTTTTGGTCCGAACTTCACGATTGGACAAGCGGACCCGGGGGTTGACTTTTGTTGACTTTTTCAATAATGGCCTAAATTGAATTCTTTGCAATCATGGGTAGTTCCTAAGGCTTAATTTAAGTTGTTTGGTTGGTAAATTGCTAGATTCTATTGGTTCGGAGACTTGTTTGAGAGGCAAAGTTGTGATTGAGCTTTGAGTGGACCTCTTGGAGCGAGGTAAGTGTCGTGGTTAACCTTGACTTGAGGGATTAGGACTTGTTTGTTTATTTGATACATGTTTAGATGTAGGGTACAACGTATATGTGAGGTGACAAGTACTTATGCGTTGTTGTCGGGTTAAAGCATGCGGGTGAGGCTTATTCCTTGTAGTTTATTACTTACTTTGATCCGTCATCCATGCTTAGACTAGTGATTTGCTAAATTTATAGTTCTTATTATGTTTACGGGCTTTTGGTGATAATTGAGTATTGAATCCAAAATTGGGATTGGTATTGTGGAACCATTGTTGAGGTAAAGCTTGTTATTGTTGCGTTCTATATCCCTACTCTATATTTGTTCATTTATGTGGTAAGGGAGAGTGTTAAAGCACGAAGGATAATGTCGTGCCATATTGTGAGTGTTAATGCACGAAGGGTGATTCCATGCCATATTGAGAGTGTAATGCACGAAGGGAGATACCGTGCCATGTTATGAGAGTTAATCCACGAAGGGTGATGCCATGCCGTATCTTTTGATTTACATTGTGAGTATCAGAGTAAAAGAACAAAGTGTGATGCCTTGCAATATCTTTGTTTCATTTTGAGGTTGAGAGTAAAAACACGAAGGGTGATGCTATGCTACTTCTTTTATTGTGTTTAATTGATTTCACTGATTAAAGGCATATCGGCTGTTCTGGTTATCATATCTACTGTATCTCTTATATGTTGTTTCCCTCTTTAGCATGTTTCCCCTCCCAGTAGTACATGTTTTAGCTGTTATTATTGTCTTTATTGTACATATAATGTTATCTGCATAGGTTTATTATTTGGGTGTCTTGTCTTAGCCTCATCACTAATTCGTCGAGGTTAGGCTCGACACTTACGAGTACATGGGGTCGGTTTTACTCATACTACACTATGCACTTTTTGTGCAGATTTTGGTACCGGCCCTAGTTGATCGTGAGGTTAGCAATTGGACTTCCTAGTTCATTATTTTATTGTTTCCTTTCTTTCAGAATAGTGTATTTCCTTTCAGATTCTAGATGTAATAAATCATAGTAGCTCGTCAGTTGTGACTCCAGATCCTAAATGTACCAGATATTATGTGTTTTATGTTATTCCGCAAATCAATTTTAGCTTCTATTTAGCTTAATTTTTCTTGTTATTGAAATTGGCTAAAGTTGGCATTAAAAATCCCCTAACGTGTGCTTGCCTAGCAAGCGAAATGTTATGTCACGACCAAAACCGATGGGCCGCATACCCTAATCAACCGAGTACCAACGTAACATATCTTTCATACCATTCTATCATAGGTAAACATATAAAGCATGAGGGAATACAAACATATACATATGAAGTACGGGTCTATAAGACCAAAGTAGTCACTCGTGTACTGAACATGGGCCGACAAGGCCATACAATCTTTTACGTACATGACATCTGTCTACAAGCCTCTAACCAATCAAGCAACTCCGAAAACAAATGGAGTACACCAACATATTCCGCTGAGCTGATAGCTTACTTGGAGGGCTTTCGACCTGTCTATCGAGACCTGCGGGCATGAAATGCAGCGTTCTTAGGAAAACAAGGACATCAGTACAAATAATGTACTGAGTATGTAAGGCACATAAATAAGTACATAACAGACATGGAAGAAGTATAGAGTAAATAACTCAACCTGTAAGTATGGATAACTCTGTAAATCATGAAATACTTGTAGTGTCATGCATATGCGTATGAATTTCATGTCGTGCATAGGTACATATTTTCTTAACATCATCAAGCCTCAGAGGGCATCTCATCATATCATTTCAGCCACTGTGGGCAAATCATCAATGTATACCAGCTGATTAGGTGGTGGTGTGTATATAACACCGTAACCTTCTTCCCATATCCCATATACATATAAAATACATATATACGCGTATATAACGCCATCTGGTCATAGGTCAATGTACATGTATAATTTCATGAAATGCAAAAGAAATACGTTAATAAGATTTTCTCGAAATGCCATAAAAATCAATAGTCGTTTCTGCAAGATCGAGGACATACCTGAACCAATTCTCTTGCCAATCCCTTTCATATCCATTGATTGCTACAACACATAATGGAAAGATTGGAGTAGGGAAAATTCATATAATATTCTTGAGAAAAATTGTACCAAGAATATTCCAACAAAGCACCTACTGCTCAAACTACACAACGTTATTCAATTATGATTTTCATATTGGGATCCTTCTTCATCTTCAGTTGTATTACCGAAGATATAAGGGTTTATCTATTCTCCTTATACCAAGAAGTGCTTTGATTAATGTTCTCTATTACTTTGCAATACTTAGTATCTTACTTTAAAATTCATGAACCATATTAATAATAAATAATGAGATGCTTATTTTCAAGAATGGAAATGACCGTTCACTTTTTGTGGATCTTTGATAACACTTCTCCACCCAAAATGATATAATGCAGTTATCACTTAAGATAATGCCACCTTTTCCAAGTGCACTAAGAGTCATCACATATAAGATGTATTGTTTCCACGTATATCTTCAAGACTTATCCAAAATATATTAGGTAATTGTCCACAAATTAAGTTAATCTCCCACTTAAAAATTCATAATTACCCAATTATCCACATAATTAAAAATTATCTCAAATTAAATAAAATACTACTCACTTTTAATACACTTTGTACACCTTTCTATTATGGCCATGTAGTGCCTTGTATGGCACTAGTCCATAAATACGGGGTATTATGGCTTAGCCCGTAATTTACTCCAAAATGCCGAATTTCGACGAAATTCATTTTTTTTTATTCGCTCACCCTCTCACCTCCATGAACTTGTTTGAAATAGTACAATACTACATGGTACAACATCGTCGTAATTTAATACTGTGAAGCGTAACATCATCGTATTATAATACTGCGGGACGTAATATCGACGTAATATTGTGGAGCGTAACATCATTCCCCCCTTTGGAACATTCGTCCTCGATGTTGACATTAATTATCACTTTCATGACTTATGGCTCTTGTGAATACCTTAATACTCTCCTTGCCATTTAGGCAGTTGTTCTGTGAATAAATCTAAAGGCCAGAGCTTTCCCCTCTTTAGGTCTCATTCCCACACCATGACTTGTGATCGAATTTCTTCCAATCTCGTAACTGTTGTTACCTTCTATCATACAACCTCTACGATATTGACCTTGTACGTGTGCCTATGCGACTCTTCTCTCCTTTTTCCTCCAGCTTTTAGCCAATCTCTAGGCCTTACTTTGTAAACATATACAAAGCTTGACAAGATGTCCACCCGGGCATCTATAGGTATACTTGAAGTTCTTCATTCGGTACTTTGTAAAACTTGTGGATGTGGATATATCTTATTTGACCTGGTTATCCATTCGTATGACTTTACTGCATTTACGTTGGTCATACTATACCATAATTCTTACTTCGATTTATCTTTACCGAGGTCTGCAACAAACTCCAGGTTACTCTCATTGTTTATCCTTAAGACTGATTTGTAATCTCATCTTATACTGTTGAACTTTTATCCATCTATTGTTGATTTACCTCAATATTGATCTACATTCTACCACTGATAGCTTCAAACCTCTTATGTAATCACTTGGGCTCATGATTCATCGAGGAACATTTGAAGTGATTTCTATAATCGTATTTCATAGTATCTCGATGTGATTCACCTTATGAGGCTATTCTGATCTCGTACCGTTCGCGAAATCTTTCCTCCTTCTCCTCTTTTTTTCATCAAATCATTATTCAATCTAAGGCCCAAACGTTATCTTTTATCTGCCACAATTACACCTTCATTTCACTACCAGGAAAGCATTCCCTGCTGGTATTCTTAGACTCATTTGAGTTCATTCGGCTATACTGAGCCTTCTATAACTTAGAGAACCCATCATCTCTCTTGTTTTCATGGGCTTAACCCCAAGAACTTATTCATTCTCTTCACCTTCTCACTTACCATTTCTTGTTCTTACTTTGTCTTCCTAAAACCTTGTCTCTTTATCATACTTTAGCTTGCGACCTACATATATCCATTTATAATGCTCGCAATCTTGCTTTATCATAGATTTCTTTCTATTATTCTGGAACATCAAACGAGACATCTCATCATCCATGTCTCTTCTTTACTCTTTTGGCTAGATCTCTTGGTACTTAGAAACCATAGGCTGGAAAATATACCATTGACGATGTTGCTATCATTCCTGGATATTGAATACATGTGCTTCTAGCCTTCTATCCGAAGTATGGACTATTCACAACCTTCTACATTTGAGTATCTCGTACGTTGTTTACCTTAACCTTACTTACCTTAATATCTCGCATCACATCTTGTATCTCTTTCATAACCTCCCTTCCACATAGCTATGATTTACATTCACAACTTGGAGCTTTATTATAACACTACAATCTAGTGGGAGCTTCATACTGACTTCTTATGAGGCTGTTACTTTTCTTACTGGCTTATCGAAGAGATGTTATAGACTATGGTTGTTGTACTATCTCTCTTATACCTCTGATATTAAGGTTGGACCTGCAATGTTCTAGACCACGATTTCGATAATTTTCTAGGTTCAATAATCAAACTCTTGATTTACTTAGTTGATGTAACTCTTTAGTTTCCTCTTCCCTTTGATCAACCTTCTTGTAGGCTTAAGCTATATTCCGATCTGTGGCCCATGGTATTAGTTATTAATTTAGTCCTGCATGGACACTATAGAATATCCAGGATATAATCTTCTAACAATTCAATTTTTTTGTCTATAACATGGACTCAATTCTTCTTTTTAATTATATTGGAGTCTTCTACGGCTGAATGATTGTAAAAATATATGTATATTCCGGAATCCCAAGTGCACTTATAACGTAATCAACTCTGGATCATTGGTCGAATAGTTCCTTTCGTTCCTTCTCAACTTTCTTTAAATATAAGCTATTACTTTTCCTGGTCTTCTTCCTACTTGTTGCGAGCATCCTTGGCTTTTCTTAGTTCCCATGCATGCCGTAATTTTTGTGCAACTCATATATTCTCGAATATTACTTTTGACTTTACTTCCCGTTCACTAGCCACAGTAGGTTTCCCTTTCTTATGGAGGACGTACAATGTTGTTGTGTGTTGGACCAAGAAAGGAAATAGTTTTGAAGATTGAATAAGGAACTCCGAGATGAACCAGGTCCATCACAGGTGACATAGACCAGCAGAGTTAAAGGCACATGAGATGCACATGCATGAGATAAATGTATTCTAGTAATATTGAGATATCTTCTGATCGAAAATATTGCAAAAACGAAATTGGGGAAGGACTCCTTATTCAATAAGAACAGAATCTAAGATGAGGAAGGATTTAGGGGTTGAGTTTGACTAGAACTCTTCTACCAAGGAAGAGCTGCATTAGGATTCTAGTTAATTCCTTATCTACTAACTTTTATAAATTGTAGATTGTTCTTATTGTATACAGACGCACAAAAGCAGAAATTTATCAAGAATTGAGAGTAAAATTCGTGAAGAAATTTTACAACCAGTTCGAGCCAAATTGGAGAGTGCGAATCTGTAGCTACTTGAACCAGCTAGAAGAACCAGTTCCATCTGTTGTCTTTTAGACTAGTTTATTGTAGTAGATGGTCTAAAATTGTACCTTTTTCAGCTTTCTTAGAAGCAAATTGTACTAGGTACTTGAGTTGTATCACTCAAGTTAGATTTAAATTGACGTAGTCACAACAGCCTGTGGCGTGTTGTTATAAGGGTTAGAGTTAATCCTTAGGTTTCAAAAGAGTTTATTTTGTAAATGATGTTGGCTCAGAGTTGTAGTGAACTGTTTGGAGAAAATCCTACTGAGTAGTAGGTCGTGGTTTTTTCACCTTTTGAGCCGGGTTTTTTTCACGTATAAATCTATGTGTTCTTTACTTTTCTGCATTTATTATTCCACAACAGTGCGAGTTAGAACACATAGAAGAACCAGGTCCTTCTATAATGACATCACTCGAAAATTGGACACCACATAAATCACCCCCTATTGTGTGGTATTGACGTATAAAACATCAATTGGTATCAGAGCGGGTTATCCTTGAAGAGGCTAACACCTTAGGAAAATATCAAGATGAGTGCACCACCTGGGAACTGGGAAGGACAATCAACTGTTGGGCCTCCACTCTTCAATGGCCATTACTACTCCTGGTGGAAGAATAGGATGAAGGATCACTTAATTGGAGAAGACTATGAACTATGGGACATATTCACTGACGGTCCTTTAGCCACCATGAAGAAGACTGCTGAAGGAGTAGATGTGCCAAAGACTAGAGCTGACTGCACTGCTGAGGGTTTGAGGAAGTGGGAGAAAAATGCTAAGGCCAAGAAGTGGCTTGTGTGTGGACTCGGTCCAGACGAGTATAGCAGAAATTCAAAGATGTACCACTGCCAAATNATGTATACAAGGTTCACTACACTGACCAATGAACTCAAGTCTCTTGGAAGGGTCATTCTTGAAGAAGACAAGGTTGAGAAAATTCTGACAAGGGTCTTGCCAGTCTCTTGGGAAAGCAAAATTACAGCCATTCAGGAATCTAAGAACATTGTAACTCTTAAGCTGGATGAGCTGATTGGAAATGTCACTGCCTATGAACTTAGAAGGCAGACTATGAAGATGGATGGTCCTAAGAAGGAAAGGAGTTTGGCATTTAGAATCACTGAAGAAGCCGATTTGGAGGAGGATGAAATGACCATGATCACAAAGGACTTCAAGAAGTACCTAATAAGAGCAAAGGTTCCTTCAAAAAGTGGAATATACAACAAACCAAGGGTTCCTGAAGAACAAAACAATGAGGGGTGTTACAAGTGTGTCAAGATTGATCACTACATCAAAAACTTACCTCAATGGGAAATTGAATGGAAGAAAGAAAAAGCTGAACGAAGGAACAGGAAGAAGGAACATGTTCAACCCAGGAAAAACAGAACATCAATAAAGGCAATAGTTGCTGCTTGGGGTGAAAGTTCAGATGAGTAGTCAGATGATGAAGATGTAGATGAACAAGCACTTATGGAAATTGGAGAATCCGATGAGGAATCTAAGGTAAGTATAATTCATCTCAAAGACAAGATTAAATTTTTGTCTAAAGAAAGGCTATCTGAGTTACTCCTGAGTTTCATTGATGAATCTGAGGATCTAAACAATGAAAAGTAACAACAGTCTAAGGAGTGTGTCATTTTGAAAGCTAAGTGCAAAAATTTGGAACTTAGGGCTAGAGAAGTGATAGTAAAAATGCTGAGTTAAAGAACCAGGTTCANATTTTGAAAGCTAAGTGCAAAAATCTGGAACTTAGGGCTAGAGAAAGTGATAGTAAAAATGCTGAGTTAAAGAACCAGGTTCATGAACTTGACACCACTGTCCTAGAGCTAAGATCTGAAAACCTAAAATTGAAATTAGGAACAGGTAAAAACAAAGTTGATCACACACAACTCACATTAGAAGAATACCTAGGAAAAATGAAAGACGAGCTGTACAAAAAAGATGAGCAAATAAGAGTCCTTAAGGAGGATCTAAGCAAGGTCAAGCATGAACTAGATAGAACTAGAAAATGGAACAGGTCCTCTGATGCTTTGACATGGCTACAGGAACATCATAATAGCAATAGAAGAGGACTTGGCTTTGGGAATCCGCTACCTAAGTGGGATCCTAAAAGCAAGTATCTCACTCTTCCTGAGAACAAGATTTGTACTCACTATGGTAAGACTGGTCACTTTAAAAGTGAATGTAATGCAAAAGAAAAGGCTAGTAAAAAGAACAAAAGTTTTGTTCGAGGGAAGAATTGGCTACCAAGTTGGGCTAAAAAGAATTTAATTCATCCTTTTTCTTATAGAAAGGGACACAAACTAGTTTGGGTTCCTAAGACTAACCCCTTATTTTCTTTTGTAGATTCAAGTGAAAGGTAGTAGCCAAATATGGTATATGGATAGTGGCTGTTCAAAACACATGACTGGCAAGAAGGACTAGTTCCTTTCACTTGAGGACCACAAAGGAGGAAATGTCTCCTTTGGAAATGGAAAGAAAGGTGAAATCACTAGGGTTGGTAATGAACAAGATGATGAAGAAATTGGGCTTGTCAAAAACTCAGTCCAAACTAAAGGAACAACGGAGGATGGAACAGGTTCATCTATCCCGAGCAACATGACAGGGGGAATAGAACAAAATAATTCCAAAACTTCGTTGGAACATGTACCTGAAATTGTTCCACAGCAACAAAGCAATGAAGGAACATCAAGGAGTAACTAGTTGGTTGTGAAACCATGTAGATATCTTTACAAAAGCTCTGAGTAGAGAGCATTTTTAAAGGAACAAGTTACTATTAGGGATGATTAAGATCACTTAATTGAACCAGTTCAGAATTTAAATACATTAAAAAATGAAAACAAAGAAAAATTTGGCTACAAAAGTCTAACACGGGTGTAAATAATCAGATTTACAATTGCTCAGTCTCATAGTGTAAAAAGTATACTCTTATGCCATGTTTTGATATGACTCACTAATCACAAATGAAATTTTTTCTATCTTTGCAAATTGAGACTTGATCAAGAGGATTCTGAAATGATGAACCTGGTTCATCGTGCTGGTTCATCTGAAAGGTGAGGTATGTGTTCCACACTCTACACACTTTGAAATACTAATAATTAAATCATGAGCAGAACATTGCCCAAACTCAAAATCTTTTCAAAGCCTATCCATTTGACTTTGAACCATATCTGTTTCAACAAGAATCCTCACCAAATTAAAATACCTAGATTCTAGGGAAGCCTTAACCGTCAATTCAAAACTAAAAGTTCATTCAAGACATCCCATCCCTTACAAAACCATTCCCAAATTTTCGATGACTCAGGTAACGTCTGTCCCAAGTCCTTCTTCTGAGGTCATCCCTGATGTTGCTGAAAAACATAGAAAATAGGTTCATATTGGTTGGGTCTGTAATAGATGTGGAGTATCCGGAAACAATAAGAATAGGTGGTAAAAATTAAAAAAAAAATGAGAGTGAGGGAGTACGGAGTAATGAGAAAGGGAAAAGGGAAAGAAGTGGTTGATTCTTCACCCACCTCTAAATCTGTTAGAATGGCTATTTGTAGAGCTGAGCAAGAAAAGGAGGAAGAACGTAGCAAGAACGCAGGGGGAAGTGAATCAGGAGAAACCGCTGAAGGGTTAGTAAATTTAGGAAAGCACGCAGATGAACCTGGTTCATCTACTGCGGAAACCTTGGAGGATCTACTAAAAATGTTAGGCAATAATTACAATCCAAAGAAGAAAAGAACTCCTAAAGCTCAAACGTCTGGAACAACAAGAGAAAGTAAGAAAAGAAAATTTGCTCCTTCTGAGACTTCTAATATTTCCTTTCAAGAGGAAAAACTACAAGGGGCAAGGTAAAGCAAAGTGAGGACGAGTTGAAGAGAGCACTAGAGGAGAGTAAGAAGAAAAGAGTGGAAAAGGGGAAAGAAAAGATTGTTGAGCCTATTGAGTCTGTTGAAGTGGATGAGATGGACCTGGTCTATCAAAGTGAAAAAGTGGCGGAGGTAGAGGTTCAAACCCCTAAGATCAAGAAAGCCAAGACTTCCTTAAAGGAGTCTTGATCTGTTTCTAAGTCTGGTGAACCATCCATCTTGGCTAAATGAACCAGGTCTGCAGTTTTCCAAGCCTTAATTTCCTAGCCTACCTAGAACTTTCAGTGACCCAGATTCATAATTTTTGTTTGTTGCTCATGTTTTAACTGTTTTTGTTTTATTTTGTGAATTGTGGTAGAATCGTATTTGCTCTATCAATGAAATCTAATGCTTTTTGCTCTGATTCAGTATCTCTATTTTTTGATAGTTTGAATTATTAGTTGATTATTGATGATTAATCCATGATTGCATATGCAGTTTCCCAAATGGCCATGAGTAAGTGTTTAAAATCTGGGATTCACACAATTATTATTTGCAACTTTTCGATGATGTCAAAAGGGGGAAGATAGGTTGTGCTCTGAACATGTGATATTTATAACCTAATGAACCTGGTTCTTTGTGAAAATACTTAATACTCTTATATGTCTCAATGTTGGACTAAGCTGAAACAGGTCTGAAGCACAAACGCAGAAATTTATCAAGAATTGAGAGTAAAATTCGTGAAGAAATTTTACAACCAGTTCGAGCCAAATTGGAGAGTGCGAATCTGGAGCTACTTGAACCAGCTAGAAGAACCAGTTCCATCTGTTTTCTTTTAGTCTAGTTTATTGTAGTAGATGGTCTAAAATTGTACCTTTTTCAGCTTTCTTAGAAGCAAATTTTACTAAGTACTTGAGTTGTATCATTCAAGTTAGATTTTAATTGACGTAGTCACAACAGCCTGTGGCATGTTGTTATAAGGGTTAGAGTTAATCCTTAGGCTTACAAAAGAGTTTGTTTTGTAAATGTTGTTGGCTCAGAGTTGTAGTGAAGGGTTTGGAGAAAATCCTACTGAGTAGTAGGTCGTGGTTTTTTCACCTTTTGAGCCGGGTGTTTTCCACGTAAAAATCTCTGTGTTCTTTACATTTCTGCATTTATTATTCCGCAACAGTATGAGTTGGAACACATAGAAGAACCAGGTCCTTCTATAACGACAACACTCAACCTACTTTATCATTCTCATTGTGAAACTGTTGTTACATGACCATTTCCTCTTTATGTCACTGTTCTTAGATTGAAGCCTTCTTCCTCATCTCCTCAGCTAGTCTTTCACTGTATTACTTAGGGAGGACCCTCTGACTCTTGTAAAGCTGCAAAAAATTTTATGTCCTTCCTCGCCAACAATTATCCACAGTTACTTACCTCCACGCCCTTGTGATTGTAGGGTTTCTTCTGAACTGATATTTTGACTGCCTTCCCAGTGGCACTATCTTTCATTTCCACAATACTCATACGGTACCTTTAACAGCCCCACTCCTATCTGAATACTTCTCAATTATTACAAGGCTGAATTCACTATATTGGGTTTTACTATAACCTCCTGTTTAGCCATAACTAGGCTCTTCCTTAATCAACTACCAACTACTCAATGGCCCATTCTCATATCAATTTTCCGCATAATCTTTCATGGGTTATTTCCTTTGTTTTCTACTTACCTCTCGCACTGGCTCCTTATCTATCAATAACATTTCAGGCAGGAACCCTTATTTCCTCTCCATGACGTCGTGTTCGCATAATGTTCTGGAATCGTAGCATATATGTAGGCTTTGAATAATTGCAATCTCATCTCTTTTTCATTTTTTTCTGCATTCTTCCTTTACCATTCCATACTTACTAGAACCACTTAATTCTAGCTTAGTTCTACATCGTTCCATATTCCCCCCTTTAGGTGAGTACTAAGAGTTGGAGCTACGATGACCTACTTACAGATGTTTTACCTCTTCATCTTTTGCATCGTTTCACATCATCGATGAACCTTACTCGCCTTGCGATAATCCTTCTGTACCAAGGATAACAAAATTCCATACTCACGAGGGTGACACTCAGTATAACTGGCACATACAGTTCCTTAAGCTGAACTTTGCTCACATTTCTTGCTTTAGGGAAGCGTCATGACCATTCTCTGAATTTCTCATGAATCTTCTTCTGTTGTCCATTCTATTATCGCCGGAGCAAATTTGAAATTCTCATGATGCCGACTATTATCAATCACTCAGTCTCTAATTCATGTTTAGTTTATCTTGTTAACCAATCCATACTGGTTCTATTACTGTGGGTCTAACTTTTCCTTTTGGTAATCGCGTTAGAGTTGCGAACTTATTTCTCGAAATGAGGACATGACTGTATGGCCTATACTCTTTTGTTGTCCTAAGGCATATCACATCCTGTCTCTTCCTTCACTTGACTATAGATTCTATAATATTGTCATATTTTGATCTACCGTTGTCATCCATGTATCATATCTTACTCATAATACTTCATTAACTCTTTTCTTATTTCCCGCTAACATTTATGTCTGTTACTTTATTCTGAAAACTCGAACAAGACATTATTTTGCTTTTAGCTCCCCTTGCTCCATCCGGAAAGGGCTTCCGGATGGAGCAAGGGATCATCAGAAGAGCTTGATCCCCTTACTTCTGAATGGAGTTGCGAACTTGCTTCCCTTACTTGAAATCGAAACTTTCAAGGGATTACCAAAAGTTTTGAAATGCCATTTTGACATGAAAGATTTGGGTGAGGCAAATTTCATTGTTGGAATGAAACTTTAATAAAACATGTGATGCAAGTTTCCTCGACCAATTACATTATGTTGAGAGAATTTTGAAAAAAGTATAATTTTATTGACTACAAGCATGTTGTAATCCCTTTTCATTCAAGTGTTCACTTATTTCCTGTACAAAGTGACAATGATGTGATAAATCAAAAGAAATATGCTAGCTTAATTGGAAGCAAAATATGCGAGTGATTGTACTCAGCCTGATATAGCACACGCAGTAGGAGTACTTAGCAGGTTTAAAAGAAAGCAAGGTAATGAACATTGGCATGCCATAACAACAGTTATGAGGTATTTACTTGGTACAAAAACCTATGACTTATTTTATAAAAAAATATCCTGTTGTCACGACCCTGAATTCGCACCGTCGGGACTGTGATGGTGCCTAACATGTTACGCCCCGCAATATTATGTCCCCCAGTATTATATTACGATGATGTTACTCTTCGCAGTATTAAATTATGATGATGTTGCACCATGTAGTATTGTACTATTTCAAACAAGCTCGTGGATATGAGAGGGTGAGCGAATCAAAGAAAATGAATTTCGTTGAAATTTGACACTTTGAGGTAAAATACGAGCTAAGCCATAATACCCCGTATTTATGGACTAGTGCCATACAATGCACCACATGGCCATAATAAAAGGGTGTGAAAAGTGTATTAAAAGTGAATAATATTTGAAGTAATTTAAGATAATTTTTAATTATGTGAATAATTGGGTAATTATGAATTTTTAAGTGGGAGATTAACTTAAATTTGTGGACAATTACCTAATATATTTTGGATAAGTCTTGAAGATTTACGTGGAAAAAATACATCGTATATGTAATGACTCTTAGTTCACTTGGAAAAGGTGGAATTATCTTAAGTGATAACTGTATTATATCATTTTGGGTGGAGAAGTATTATCAAAGATCCACAAAAAGTGAACGGTCATTTTCATTCTTGAGAATAAGCATCTCATTCTTTATTATTAATATGGTTCATGAATCTTAAAGTAAGATGAAAAGTTTTGCAAAGTAATAGAGAACATTAATCAAAGCACTTCTTGGTATAAGGAGAATAGGTAACTCCTTATATCTTCAGTAACACAATTGAAGATGAAGCAGGATCCCAATTTGAAAATCAGAATTGAATAACGTTGTGCAGTTTGAGCAGTAGCTGCTTTGTTGGAATAGTTTTGGTACAACTTTTCTCAAGAATATCATATGGATTTTTCTTTACTCCGATATTGCCGTTACGTGTTGTAGGAATCAACGGGTGATAAAGGGATTGTCAAAAGAATTGGTTCAGGTATGTTAAGGCTATCACTTCTTTCTTTTAGCATGATCTATAATACAAATGAAACGAGCAAACTACGCAACTTTCATAAATGACTCTATTCCTAGAAATACTAGGGGTGTCTCTATTCTTGATTCCCCATATGAATAATTATTATATCTTATGTTCATGGGTCCCAGAAAAATACGTATTTGATAAAGTTTATCCGAAAGGAATATTGATTTTTATGGAATTTCGAGAAAATCTTCTTAACATATTTCCTTTTCATTTCATGCATTTATACATGTACATTGACCCATGACCAGATGGCGTTATATACACGTATATATGTATATTATATGTATATTTTATGTATATCGGATATGGGAAAAAGGTTACGGCGTTATATACGCACCACCACCTGATCAGCTGGTATACGTTGATGATTTGCATACAGTGGCCGAGATGATATGATGGGATGCCCTCAGAGGCTTGATGACGTTATGAACACATGTACCTATGCACGAAATGACATTCATACGCATATGCATGTCACTACAAGTATTTCATGATTTACAGAGTTATCCAGACTTACAGGTTGAGTTATTTACTCTATACATCTTCCATGTCTGTTATGTACTTATTTATGTGCTTTACATACTCAGTACATTATTCGTACTGACGTCCTTTTTATCCTGGGGATGCGTTTCATGCCCGCAGGTCCTGATAGATAGGTCGAGAGCCCTCTAAGTAGGCTATCAGCTCAGCAGAAGATGTTGGTGCACTCCATTTGTTTTTGAAGTTGCTTGATTGGTTAGTATAATTTAGATGTGTATTGTTTGGTATGGAGGAACTCTGTCCTGACCTTTACAAAAATTATCTATTCTTAAAGTCTTGTAGACAGATGTCATGTACGTAAAAGATTGTATGCTCTTGTCGGCCCATGTTTAGTACACGAGTGACTATTTTGGTCTTATATGCCCGTACTTCATATGTATAAGTTTGTATTCCCTCATGCTTTATCCGTTTACCTATGATAGAATGATATGAAAGATACGTTACATTGGTACTCGGTTGAGTAGGGTACCGGGTGCCCATCGCAGCCCATCAGTTTGGGTCGTGACAAAAGTGGTACCAGAGAAGTTCTGTCCTAGGGATTCTACAAGCCGTGTCTAGTAGAGTCTTGTTTATGGGTGTGTTGTGAACCAAACTTATAAGAAAGAGACTACATGGCATTTAGGACTATCACTTTTTCTTCCTACTCTAGATCGTGTGGTAGTACTTAGTTGTAAGAACTCAATTTCCGAACTTCTACTTTATTCGTAATACAACGATGCCTACATTCAGAAAGACGGTCGATAAGAGATATAGATGTGGAAGTGTTGTGTTAGAGGAACTCGATTTTGCATCTTGATTATTATGAGTAAATGTGAGGTTTTCAGAAGAGGATTCAGAAGTAAGGGGGAAACTTGCTTCCGGATGGAGCAAGGGATCCGTTTACCTATAATCATCAGAACTTATTTACATTGTGGTGCGGAATCCCTAGAAGCTCGTCCGGAAATACTTCAAGAAACTCATTCACGACTGGGACGGACTCGGGGGAAGACACTTCTGAAGTGGTGTCCGCAACCCGGACCAAATGATAGACACACCCCTTTTTGATCACCTTCGAGGCCTTAAGGTAGGAAATAAACCTACCCTTTGGCACCACACCATTTCCTTTCCACTCAATAACTGACTCATTAGGAAACTCTAGTCTCATAATTGGTTCGGCAATCGAGTTTAGCAAAGCACGAGTAAAGCCAATCCATTCCCATGATAATATCAAAATCTACCATCCCAAGTTCGATAAGGTCGGCTGTGGTATCTCGACCACACACCGTGACAACACAATTCCTATAGACTCGTGCGGCTGTAATGGAATCACCAACCGGAGTCGACACAGAGAACGACTCATGAAGTTTTTCGGGTTCTATCCCAAAACTTGAAGCAATAAATGGGGTAACATATGACAAAGAGGACCCCGGATCAATAAGAGCATAACAATCAAGGGCTTGAACAGCCAATGTTCATCCTATAACAACATCTGGTGAAGCCTTCGCACTTTGGCGACCACTCAAAGCATAGAACCGGCTGGGTCCACCTCTACCACAAGCTCCACCTCTAAATACACCACGCCCTGCTGGAGCTGGAGGATGCACTGAAGATGCAGCGACTGAAGAATCGGACGGCTGAGTGAAACAACTACCCATGCCCAGATTGGGCGCACGACAATCCTGCCGAATATGACCTCTCACCCCACACCCGTAGCATACCGGGATATCCAGTTAACAAGTCTCGGTATGGAACCTCCCACACTTAGGGTATGGAGCCCACCTCTGCTGCTGGAACCTCCCTCTAGGACGACCGGACTGATGGGGTCTCCTACTATCTAATCCTAGTCCCCAGCGACTGCTCTACTAATAACGGTGCACTGATGGCGATGCACCAAATGAGGACTGAGCATAAGACTGGGATGGCCCTGATGATACTATCCCCTGAACCGGTCTCCCTCCTCCAACTGGACTCCCCGAGTGGCCCGCTGACCAGGCCCTGCTAATACTCTCCCTCTCCGACCGTATCTTCAATTTTCAGCTTCCGTGGCCTGGGCGAATCCCACTATCTTACCATAATTCATGTCTGAGTGCAAGGCAGCTGTAGCAGCTTCATTAAGAACCAAGGGACTGAGGCCCTGAATAAACCGTCGAACTCTTTCACCCATAGTCGATACCAACTGAGGAGCGTACTTGGACAATCTCACGAACTCCATGTGGTACTCCCACAAACTCTTATTACCCTGCTTGAGAACCTCAAACTCCATAGCACAGGCTGCCATAGCCTCGGCAGGCAAGAAGTGATCCATGAAAGCATCAACGAACTCATTCCATCTCGCCGGAGGACTTCCCTCCCCACGGGAATTCTCCCATATCTCGAACCATGAATATGCCGATCTCCTCAGCCTGTAAGATTCTAACTCAACCCCCTCTGTCTCTGTAGCCTTCATAACCCAAAGCGTCTTGCACATCTTATCTAGAAAATCCTGCGGATCGGCCTCCGAATCAATACTTGAGAAATCTGGAGGGACCAATCGAAGAAACTGGTTGACTCTGCAACCGGCAGAATCTCCCTGTCCGCTAGAGGGTGCAGGGGCAGCATGAGACCCTTGGTCCTGAGCGGCCACTAACTGAGTCAACATATGAATAGTTCCCCTGAGGTCCCCATCGGAAGTACTGGGACCTGAAGCTGAAATTGAAGAAGGATCAGGAATACCAACGGAAGGGGTTGCAGCACACCCCACTGCAACAAGAATAGGAACACTCTGGTCTGGAGCATAAATGCCAGGTGGATTCAAGGTCGGGGATTCTCTCTCACCCGCACCATCGGGTACAGAATTCACAGCCACGCTTGGGGTGGCATTGGCCTCTAGGCCGAGTCGAGCTCTCTTCTTTGGTCCCATTACTAAAAATTTCGGAAAAATGCATGAGTTAGACAAGAATATTTTCACTTTCCACTTCACTGCACGATATAGAATAACAGTGAAAAAGGTGTTTCCTAAATGTCCATGTAGCCCCCTAATTATAGATGTGGTCGATAACACACCGATAAGAAGGGCTCTACTAGATACGGCTCCGAGACATCTTAGGATACTTTTAAAACCTTAGGCTCTGATACCAAGTTTTTCACGCCCCAAAAATTGAGGGACGAGACCGGCGCCTAACCGAATGAACCCAGTCAAGCGAACCTGATTTGCCGTTCCTATCCCACGCGTTACCCCGTGATTTCAGTATACATTATTCATGTGAAATAGCCATTTATAACTTAGCACAATATTACAACTTGAATTCATTTCAACCCTTTTTATCATTACCAACATATGATATCAAACACTCACAAAAATACACACAACATTGACCAACGTGGATCACGATTACGAACCGTACCATTACTTACCCAAACTACATATGTACACTACCCACATTGTGTCTACGGAACCTCTATGATTACAAAAGATTTGTATAATATTTGCCGGCAACAAGGCCGCGGTTATACCTTACACTACACCATAAACTCAAAATAAGGCGACATGGGCCACACGTGGCCCTGGGAGGAAGTGGAGCTCACCAGAACAACTGACGGAAAGGAGAGGAGGCACTACTGATGGTGGGCTGAATTACCTGCTGTAGAACCACCTACATTCAAATAAGAAAATGTAGCGCCCCCGGCAAAAGGGACGTTAGTTCTGTGGAATAGTACTAGTATGTATGAACAAACTTTATCCCAAGTACAATCAAACAACACACAAGTAAGAAACAATAATAGAACCAAATCAATCAATGCACGTGGAAAGAAGCAACCAAAATCAACAAGTTTCACAAACTCCCCCTTTCCTCTTTTCAACATCACCATAGTCAAGAGTTTCCCAGATTTTCTTTTCGATAGTGATAACGATCACATTCCATCCTTATTACCTCGGCCTGCCTTATTACCTCGACCACCCTTATTACCTCGGCCAACCTTATTACCTCGGCCACCCTTATTACTCTATCTCATTATCCTTATTAGTTCGTATTGCGGCGCACAACCCGATCCCACCCGAAAATCATATTTCGTAACAAAAACCACAAACAATTAATCACAAGAATTCTTCCTTTCAAGGATCACAAGATCATATCAACAATTCGCTATTTGAGCTCAAGGCACAATGACTCTCACCAAGCAGTGATTCATGTACACGGTGTTACCATAATCGTTCAACTCATTTACATCATTTCACCATACCCTTTTTTCATTACTTACCACGCACGGTTTTTAGCCATCATATGCATTCCCACACTTGGGCACATTAACATTCTTTCATTCATTAACACATACTTTCATATCAATACCCTCGAGCTTTGCACATAATAAGATAGGCACATCAAAACACCTTTCACAATCTCATATAGCACGGTAGTATAGCAATCAACTAGGACGGTCAGATAATAGAATCTTATGTGTCAACACATTTGAACGATCAATTCACGTATCTTCAAACAAGGTACTCATATCGTATACTCGGACCCAACAAGAGGATTCTACAAAGGTTAAAGTTAGCCATACATACCTGGGGTCGAAATCCCTTTTTAACTTTTACTCACAAATCACCGAACCGACTAGTACAATCAATCTACTTCACAATTAAACATATTCAACTCAGAATTGGAAATCATGCATACAATTTGAACTCTTTTAAGCATTTTATGAATCGCTAGGCGACCCCACTAGATTACCACCCCTTCTTTGCAAACTTTATCCTAACCCACTTCCTCTTACTAGATTATGGACATTAATGAGCATGCATGCAAGGTATCAACTTATATTTTCAAGAATCAATTCATGAGAGTCCCCTTTTGTTTTAAACCTGAAAACTAATGAAAAAGGGTTTGGGGATTCTTACCTGTTAGAATGACGAAGAAGATGATCTCGAAATTTCCAGGCCGGAGTGACTTTGAAAATCTAATTGATAAAGATAAGCTTTCTCTATCAAGAACCCTCTCTTCCCTCTCTCTAATTTTTTTCAGAAAATGGTTAAAAATGAAGGGGAGGGGTGTTTTAATAAACTGGGGTCGGGTTTAAAAATTAGAAAAATAGGAGCCGACACAAGAATGCGGAATGGCCCTCAAGATGGGCCAAAATAAAAAACAATCTGCCCAGGTATGCAACCATTATGCGGTTCGCATACATGTTATGTGATCGCATAGTGCGTCGCATAACCTCCCTCCCAAAAATCAAAGGCAACAATGCGACAGCTATGCGGTCCGCAGAATTGAAATGCGATCACATATTGGACCGCATAGTTGTCCTCAAATGGGGCAATCATCTGCCCGTGTATGCGACCATTATGCGGTCCTCATACATGTTATGCGATCGCATAGTGCGTCGCATAACGCCTACTTTCTGAAAAATTTTATTCTTTAAGTCCCGGGGTACTTTTTACTCAATTTAGTTCCGTTTTATAGATTTCCACAATAAAAACAACTAAGGGACTCATTCGGGCATTATTTTAAACAAGAAAATTTTACAGGTCTTTACATCCTCCCCCCCTTAAAAATCATTCGTCCTCGAATGAGGATTTTCGAAATCAATTAGTTTTGAAAGCATGATATGAAACTTCTAGATTTTCACTAACTCCAATATTTCAGAAAATTTTTGCCAGGTTCTCTTTGTGACTAGACCTATCTACCTGTCAGAGAGCCCCCGAAAGACATTTCCAAGCACCATTACACAGTTTTAATCACCCAATAACTCACACACAATGTTGTTACCTCAAAATTTGCAAATATTCAATCATTTTGTCAACTACACATAGCTCGTTCTTCTTATACCACAAATTTGCACATGATTCACATTCTGGCACATAACTTGGTCATTTTAATGAGTCCCATACAACCCAATCACCTCAATATACCATAATCATTTCAATTAATCATTACCAACCTACAATACTATTAATCACTAACCTAACACATACGTTCCACAAAACTTTCATTTACTTTAAGGGTTGCACACTACCCAAATAGTAACAACAGGTCCAGTTTTAGCACACATGGGAAATTACAACAACAAGACAATTAGAGGAAGATGGGGTGCTTTTGCACCAAATTGAACATAAAATATAACTTGCTTAGAGATGACAGTTCGGACGAACACTAATAGACTTATTCAAAAAAAGGGAGAAATTTTTCTTTCATCTCATTTTCTGTTTCCCATGTGGCTTCCTCAACGTGCTGACTTCGCCACAATACTTTAACCGAAGCAGTTTCTTTGTTCCTCAATCTACGGACTTGTCTATCAAGAATAGAAACTGGAACCTCTTCATACCATAAATTTTCATTAACCTCAATAGTCTCAACTGGCACGATGGTTGATGGATCTCCAACCACTTTCTTCAAGAAAGACACGTGGAACACCGGGTGCACTAATGACAATTCAGGGGGTAATTCCAACATATAAGCCACTTGTCCTATCCTTTGAGCAATCCGATATGGTCCGACATACGTTGGGATCAATTTCCCTTTCTTCCAAAACCTCATCACTGCCTTCATGGGAGATACCTTCAAGAATACCCAATCATCTACTTGGAATTCCAATTCTCTTCGACGAACGCATAGGATTTTTGACGGATCTGAGAGGTTTTCATCCTCTCTTGAATGACTCTGACTTTTTCCCATGCCTGGTGCACAATATCTGGCCCTAACAATTCTACTTCACCAACCTTGAACCACCCAATCGGATATCTACACCTTCTTCCGTACAATGCCTCAAATGGGGCCATCTGAATACTGGTATGGAAGCTAATATTGTAAGAAAATTGGATAAGCGGTAAATGATCATCCCAACTACCCTTGAAGTCCAACACACAAGCCCGTAACATATCTTCAAGCGTCAGGATAGTCCGCTCTGCCTGACCATCAGTCTACGGATGAAAAGTTGTGCTGAGATTTACCTGAGTACCTAAACCTTGCTGAAATTTCCTCCAAAAAAATTGGGCTCCTCGATCTGAGATAATAGAAACTGGAGTACCATGAAGCCTGACTATTTCCATGATATACAACTGAGCATACTGCTCTGCAGTATCGGCGGACTTGGCTAGCAAGAAGTGAGCTGATTTCGTGAGTTGACCCATTATCACCCAATTCGAGTCGAACTTGCGCTGAGTGCGAGGTAACCCTACCACTAAATCCATGTTGATCATTTCCCATTTCCATATTGGAATTTCCATAAGCTGAGTTAACCCACTGATCACGCTCAACTATAGCTTATAAAGACTAAGCGGGCGTTGCAAATATAATCCGGGTATTATGCTCAGAGTCGATCCCACAGGGAATTTACGTATCAATCAAGTCTTTAGAATACGTAACTTTTACTCAATCAATTCTCTCAAGACTTTTGAATATAAATTGGTGATGTTTTACTAATTCTACTGACAATAATAATAACGTACAATTAAAAACAATGTGTTGTAAACAATTGTGATAAAGGTCTAAGGTTATGGTTTCCCCCGTTGGTGAACTTACGTCTAAGATATTTCATATAACTTGCTTGATTATCTCTATCAATCATGAACACTCTATCTACCATAAATCTCTCTCAAGTAGTTATGATAATTTACTAGACGCACTCTCTCAAGTTACGCTAGCTAGATTGCATTATCGTTTACTTTAGATTTCACCCGAAGTATCGTTATGTCTAATCCAACTTCTAAACCCTCGGTTATGACTTTCGTCTATACTCTGGAAGTGGTGTTGTTTAAACAATACCTAAATATGCACTCTTTCTCGAGTAGATACATACTAAATAGGCACAGCTAATTGATGGCCATTCAATTAACTACAACGAGAACGTAGTTGAACAAATAGAGATGAACAATCAACCAAACTATATTAATATCATCATAAGTTTGTCCCCCAATGGGTTTCACCAAAACCCTAGATTAAAAAAATTAGCTACTCATATTCATAAGAAGCGATTCTAAAATAACTTGCATAATTGAATTACAAAGTAATAAAATAAGGAGATAAAAATCAATGTTTCTGCTTTGTTGAGTAGTAATCTACAGGTTTTTCTTCACTTTAATGGCTTCCTCCCCTTCAAGTTGTGTTTTTTGGGTCTATTTATATGTTTGGGATGTACCCTAAACGTGTAGGAGACTTCTATTCCAACCAGGAAACACTTAAAACTCTTCAAAACTCGGATTTGACCGGATCAGGGGCCAGGCGTTACAGGACAAACGCCTGGATAATGCCTGGCCAAGGCTGGTGTTTGGGCCCTGGCGCATGGATAACGCCAGGCTAGGGCTGGCGTTTGGGCCCTGGCGCATGGATAACGCCAGGCTATGCCTGGCCTTAAGGCTCAAACGCCCGGCTATAGCCCGGTGCACTCCTCTTCGCCTCTTGAGCATATTTTCGACGTATTTGCATCCATTTAGCTCGGCTTCCATTTCCAATTCACCTACACATGAAATAGACTCCATTATGCACATAAAATGTTTTTTTATCATTAACGCACATAAAATGTAAGGCATATAACGTGTTAAACCATGAATTCTAGCCACGCATCAATACCCCACACTTAAACATTTGCTTGTCCTCGAGCAATCAAACTACACTCATCTACACAAATTATTAAGCAAATCCCTTAACATGTTATACCAAGAATTTTTAAAAACATTTCAATCACAGAGGTGCGACATCCTCGCCTCAATAGTCGAATCCNTAGTTACACACACAATGAAATTTAACAACATAGGAACTTAAGATAGAAAGAATTCACTCGCTCTCAGAAATAATATTCATATGCCACAAAAGATGCACCATAGGCTTGCCCGTAGTGTACTACTCTACTAATCGAGTTCATTCAGTCTAGGATCAAATAGGACTTTATTTGGTTGAAATGTAGGTTGGGGGACGGGTAGGATACATTTAGATATAAGAGTGACTACACCTCCCCAAGCACTTTAATACATATACTTTAGCTTTCAACCTTAAACTTATATTAAACCAACTCCACCTTCACATCAACGCTATTACCCCATACTTCTTTAAGCACAATTACATTAAGAGTCACCACATATATTTTTCTTTCACAACAATACAACTATTTATTTTCTATTTTTTTTTTCAAGTGACTCTTACTTTTCAAAAGAGTGCACCTTTCTCCTCATTTCAATTATTCCCCTCAAAAGCCAACCTACCACCCCACACTTTAATTTTTCCATATTTCATCACATTTCCAGTGCTTATGAGAGGTGACAAGGTTCAAAAAGATGATCGATTCAAACAAAAGGGATATGGCTTGTAATGTGGTTTCCAAAGNACTGAACAAAACTTCTATTTCGCTTTGCACACACACGGGGCAAGTTCTAGACATCAAATACAATGCACAGAATAACATACTAACCTCACACACACTTGGAACATAACTCATTCAGGATTGGATCTATCACGACACTCCAGTCAAAGCAGTTAAGCAAATCCTAAGAATTCCTAATTTAAGGTATGTATCCTGGAGTCAAAAAATTGAGCCTAAGCGTCACAACCAAAGTACTGACTATTCTCAAGGCATTAGCACGTTTTGAGATATTGCTACTATTAAGCCCTCAACTATGTGATTCCTACTCCTAAAAATTAAAAAAAAACTACCTACACCAGGCTCAATTAAAAACCCTTGCAAAAGAACCGTGGTCCAAAGAAAAACAAAGGGGGAATTACTACACTACCTAAAATAAAAATCTTTTTGGTATTTTCGTTAGACTTACTTCCCTCAAGAGAACTGTCTAAGAGATCCATCATCGGGAAGAGTCTTTTTTTTTTTTTTACAATAATAAAAACATAAAATCTACAAACAAACAAACATAAAAATATAAAGGCTAGAAACAAACAAACTACAAACATTTCACTGAACATAAAAGCTAAACACAAACGAAATAAAACTTGCACTACCAAATTTCACAATTTCAACAAGCAACATAATTCACAACAACACATATATATACAGCACCCCACACTTAGTTCATGCACTGTCCTCAGTGCATCATGTATAGACAAAGAAAAAAGTAAAACAAGGTGCAAGATACTTCCTGGTCACTTAGATTCATCATCATCAGACGCTCTCCATTCCTCTTCAAACTCATCTTCACCATTATCATCTTCATCCGAGCGCATTAGCTCCGCATCAGAATCTTCAGGTGTGTTTATATCTTCATCATCTGGGAGCCTGTATCCCTCACCTGCTCCTATCATCTGCTGAGCATGAGCATTGAGTGGGTATCTTTGATCCAACTCGTCCCTTTCATAAACTGACGCTGGACGACCTCCTATGCGCAACTGCAAATCCATCATCCCATATAGATGGTCCATGAAGCTATCATCCCTGGCATAACGCTCAGTATTGGTCAATGCAGACTCTTCTTTTAGTCTTAAGCCAGTGATGTCAGTTTCACGGGTGAGTTGTTGATCAATAATGTGGTTAGAGTCGGGCTCAACCGCTACCTTTTTATCTAGCAAGAACTGAGTCAGGAAATTCGGGAAAGGGATTCGATCAATTCAATTGTTGGAACGCACCAACCCCATTTGATAGCGAATCAGGTGGCCCACATTCACTTGTTGCCCTGTGTTTCAGCCTTCATATTCTTTTTGGGAAACCTTTTATGGTGATTAGTGGTTCTATCCCGAATCCAAGCAGCCTTGGAATCAACCCCACAAAGTGTATGCCTCACTTCTCTATAGTTAGGATGGCGGATAAATTTCTCTAGAGGCTCCACCGGAACATTTGGTGCACCTAAGAAATCACATATGGCCTTGGCCGAAAAATCCACCAAGTGCCCACGAACTGGCACCAATTCTTCCTTGCTCTTAGGGTCAAACCCTGCATAGAATTCCCGGACTAAATTGAGGTTGATGTTGTCATGGTGTTTGAACACATATCCCAGACCCAATTCATGGATGATCCTCCAAATTGTTGGGAATTTAGTTCTAAGAGAACCCTCGTTGATAGCTCCTTCCGGGTGAACATGCTTGGGCTTGCAACGAGCATACCATTTCCTGGAGTGTGGTGGTATGCTGTTGACACCATATTCCCTTTGACCAACGGGTCGCTGCCTCATAGCAGCTACTCCTTCCTCACATGTCATGCTAGAAGTAGCATCTCCTCCTTTTCTTTTCTTTTGAGGTGGTGGGGGTTTTGATTTGGTTTTCGGTGGGGCCGAAGATGTGGCCTTTCCCTTGCCAGTGGCTCTTCTGGGTAACATTGTTTTACCTGCACAATTTATCACTAATGAATTAGTGTCACAAAGTATATAATACCCGTTTTCGCACTTTGCGAAGGTTACTAAGACTTCACCTTGGCACGTTTATGACAATTGACACACATTGCTACCTATTAGCTTCTTGTGAGCCACTTTTCATTTAATGGAATTCAAGATGTATGACGCTAGTGGTGTATTTCCCCGGAGACTCGGGCTCCAAACGGGACATGTATTTCCATTGAGGCATTACATCGAGCACTTGGCTGACACAATTTCCATGGGAGCTCTTATGGACTTGAGGGACTGCCTCATCTTCCCAAATCAATTGGGGTTCCATAACACCACTTAATTTCACCATTTCATCTCACTCGTAAAGGTTTTCGGGACTTGGGGTTCATAACGCCATACAACATATTTCAAGAACTTTATAAACCCATAAAAAAAATTCATCGTGAAATCAAGGATACACTTTTCACCTGCTCAAATTCGAGTGAATAAAGGATAGGGCTAGAACCATACCTCACGGAGTGATGTGTGTTAGCCAGATGAAGTGCACCACGAATTTTAACCTGTGCAGATCTTGTGTGTGTGTGGGTGATAATGGGGTGTTAAAGGTGCTGTATGTTGACAAAGTGAAGATGAGTGTGTCAATCTATGTGGTTTGATGTGGGTATGAGATACAATCAGTGTTTGGGTGTGTGCTTGGGAGTGAAACTTTCTTGAGAGAGAGTTGGGAGATGAAAAATAAAATAGGTAAAAGGGAACTTACCTGGCGTTAGTCGTGCGTTTTAATCAGAAAGCCCGGGCACCCATGCGTTAGCCAGGCGTTTCACACTTAACGCCAGCCTTCCCCTGGCATTAGCCATGCGTTTGGCTCTTAACGCCAGCCTTCCCCTGGCTTTAGCTAGGCGTTTGGCTCTTAACGCCAGCCTTCCCCTGGCTTTAGCCAGGCGTTTGGCTCTTATCGCCAGCTGTCCCCTGGCTTTAGCCAAGCATTTGGGGCTTAAGGCTGGCTTAACCCCGGCTATGTTCCCACCTTCCGTCATGCTAAAACACTCCTCCATTCACCCCGAATTCACCTGCAAGCTCGTTAGTACCTATAATTACACGAAATACTTCTAGCTACTCTAAGATTTACTACGCATTGGGTTTCCTCCCAACAAGCTCCTTATTTAATGTCGTGGCACGACGATTACAACAAATCAATAGGTTGCCTCCTATGAAGCGCCTGATTTAACACGGCACGACGCAGCATAAAAGTTATTTAACGATTGTCTGGTGTTTTAGGTTCACCCAGGTGCACAATAGCCAGCACATTGGCTTCAGTCATTCCCACATATCTTTTTAATATCTGTCCATTGACCTTGAAGGTGTTAGACTAATTTTCAGTAGTAATCTCACAGCACCATAAGGAAATACGTTGACCACTTTAAACGGGTCAGACCATCGGGACTTGAGCTTACCCGGAAACATTCTTAATCTTGAATTATACAATAATACCTTGTCTCCTGGTCTAAATCCCAGTCCACAATATTTTTATCATGAAGTCTCTTCATTCGTTCCTTATACAACCTAGTGCTTTCAAATGCTTGGCTTCTGAATTCTTGTGATTTTGTGATTCGATTGTCTCCAGCAGTATCGAAATCCAGATTCAGCATCTTCAATGCCCACCAGGCTCGATGTTCTAGTTCGACGAGCAGGTGACAGGCTTTACCAAATACCAACTTGTATGGAGACATACCGATTGGTGTTTTAAATGCGGTTTTTGTAGGCCTAGAGGGAATCATCAAGTTTCTTCGCCCAATCAGTTCTTGTGGCGTTAACTGTTTTCGTTAGTACACTCTTTATTTCCCGGTTTGATACCTCAACCTGCCTGCTAGTTTGGGGGTGATATGGGGTTTCTACCTTGTGACGTACGTCATATTTAGCAAGCAACTTTTCAAAAACACGATTGCAGAAATGCGTGCCTCCATCACTTATAATGGCCCTTGGTGTCACAAACGGGTGAATATATTCTTCTTTAAGAACCTCACCACCACTTTTGCATCATTGGTGGGGAATGTT
Organism: Nicotiana paniculata; assembly: GCA_005239505.1. Classification (NCBI taxonomy): domain Eukaryota; kingdom Viridiplantae; phylum Streptophyta; class Magnoliopsida; order Solanales; family Solanaceae; genus Nicotiana; species Nicotiana paniculata. The sequence continues at coordinate 2,598 of ML358213.1, read as the reverse complement.
GCTGCTTCTACCCATTTTGACATGTAATCTACAGCAACAAGTATATACTTATTGTCGTATGAGCTGACAAAAGGACCCATGAAATCTATCCCCCAAACATCGAACACTTCTATCTCTTGTATTGGATTCATTGGCATTTCAGGACGACGGGATATGTTCCCCGTCCTTTGGAATTCATTGAAGCCTTTCATTCATTGATGGGCATCTATGAACACAGTGGGCCAATAAAACCCGGCTTCCAACACTTTAGCTGATGTTCGAACTCCTCCGAAATGTCCTCCATAAGGAGCTACGTGACAAGCCTGCAAAATAGCATATTGTTCTATCTCGGGGACGCACCAGATCATGTTATCTATGAAAATTTTAAACAAATAAGGTTCATCCCAATATTAGTTACTACTATCACGATAAAATCTTTTCTTTTGTACAGAGGAGAGCTCATAAGGGTCAATGCCGCATGCCAGGTAATTAGCAATGTCTGCATACCATGGCACCTCTCTCACATTTGTGGCCAGCAGTTGCCATTTGGAAAGGTTTCCAAAATATCCTCAGCCTCAGGTGCCTGTTCAGCACCTTCGAGGCATGATAAATGATGAGCGACTTGGTTTTCCGTTACCTTCCGGTCACGAATTTCAAAGTCAAACTCCTTGCAAAAGAAGCACCCAAAGAATTAGGCGNCTTTTTCTGTTACCGTGTAATTTAGCTGAGCTCCACTCAATGTCCTACTTGCGTAGTAAATTGGGTGCATTACCTTATCTTTTCGCTGGCCCAACACGGCTCCTACAGCATAGTCACTTGCGTCACACATGAGTTCAAATGGTTGCTCCCAGTCGGGGGCAACTATAATCGGTTCAGTGACTAGCTACTTATTTAGCTTCTCAAACGCTACCCTGCAATCATCAGAAAACACAAATGGGTTATCTTTTTCTAGTAACTTACAGAGAGGGTTGGCAATTTTGGAGAAATCCTTGATGAATCGGCGGTAGAATCCGGCATGTCCCAGGAAGCTACGAATAGCTTTGACTGACGTGGGTGGAGGGAGTTTTTCAATCACTTCTACCTTAGCTTTATCCACTTGAATACCTTTACTTGAGACCAAATGTCCCAAGACAATTCCTTCTTGTACCATGAAGTGGCACTTCTCCCAATTCAGCACCAGGTTTGTTTCAATACACCTTTTTAGGACACGGTTCAAATTTTCTAGGCATTCATCAAACGAATTTCCCACCACTGAGAAATCGTCCATGAAGACCTCCATAATATCCTCCACCATGTCTGTGAAAATGGCCATCATGCACCGTTGGAATGTGGCAGGTGCATTGCAGAGGCCAAATGGCATTCTTCTGAAAGCAAATATCCCATATGGGCATGTGAAAGAGGTCTTTTCTCTATCCTCTGGGGCAATAGAAATCTGGTTGTACCCCGAATACCCGTCAAGGAAACAAAAGTGAGATTTCCCTGCTAACCGGTCGAGCATCTGATCAATGAAGGGAAGTGGGAAATGGTCTTTGCGGGTGGCAAGGTTTAGCTTTCTATAATCCATGCATATTCTCCAACCCGTAACAGTTCTAGTGGATATCAGCTCGTTTTTATCATTCTTACGACTGTCATACCACCTTTCTTTGA
>MDKI01277469.1:0-68016 GCA_005239505.1 Nicotiana paniculata | reverse complement strand
ACGACCAAACTAAGACCTTGGCCAGGGCAATTGAATGAAAGAAGAAATGAGTTTCTTAGGTCACTCAATGGTCGATTATATTTGACATGAACACGTAGTTGGTCGCCGATTAGGATTTGACAGTTAAACCATATCTTAGGGAGATCCAGAGCTATAAGGACAGAAGGAATTACTACATTATTCTTCTACTGGTTCTTGAGAGTAAATTGTATACTTCATTCTATCCGGTCGTTAAGGAGTGTTGCTAGACGTCACCCTTGATTATTATATTGATGTGATCAATTTACTACCGGTTTAGAATTGAACCTATGGGGTCGCACACTAACGAGTGTTCTGATCTTTGCTAAAGGATTAATTATTTTTATTATTTGATAATTAAATTAAATAATTTAATTAGTCGAATAAGTTTAAATTATTAGTCCAAATGAAATATTATTATATTCTTTGCTAGCACAGAGGGATATGATTAATATTGTGAACAAATTGAAGTTTTCTATTTAGAATAGAAAATTAAATTATATCTCTTGGTTGAAATATATATGTGATATATAATTATTATTTATTTACGTAATATATATAAATAGCAGTAGTCTTATCATGTAAATCCAATTTGGTATTGGATTGAAAAGAGACGTCGGCAACGTGAACAAGTCTCTGTCGAATTTGAATTCTTTTAATAGGAAAAGTATTCAGTAGTACTTGAGAATGCCCAGTTAGGAATTGGACTTATGGAAAGTCCATAAAGATCAGTCACGTTAATCATAATTGGAATCTCAAAGTTTTCCATATAACGTTCCGTGAAGTTTATTTTGTATTAAACTTTACCTTAAGTAAATTATTACCTCAACCAAATAGGAATAAGGTTTATATGTGATGTTATATAAAGGGTGATGGAAAATATTTACCACAAGCAATTCTTGAGAAGAAAAATCACTTTGTGAAAATGAAAGTGCAACACAAGTCAAGAGAGAAAACACAATTACAAGAAAAATGTTTCTTGTTCTTCTAACATTGAGTTGAAATTTCAGCACAATATTTTGTTCAATTTGTTCGCGGGTTTCATTGATCAAAGAGTTGACAGCAAGGGTCAGTCTCGGTGTGGATACGCATAGAGTCTTCGCACTATCGAAGAAATTTTGAAACGAGACTTTCTTCACCAGGTACGCCTTAGATCCGATCTTTGACATGTAAATAAATTTTAAACACGAAAAATTCTGTCTAGGATTATTATTGTCTTCCGCTGCATGTTACGAACATCTAATACGCAATCCTTCAATTAGTACTTCCCTCTTCTCTCCTCACAGTAATGCTTGTCATTATACTATTGTGTATTAACTTTCCCTTCCGCCATCCTCTCCACCAGAAAACTACTCCTGTCAATCAACTGCTCCAGAACAAAATCCTAATATTATTAACTCCTTCAACTAATTCCTATATATGAATTGAACCAAAACATGAGCTGCTTAAAGATTTCCAATCGCTTGACGAAAATATCGTAATGATTTTGAGAGTGATCATCACCAGCAACATGGTCACCGTACCGGAGCAAAACGGACAAGTTTTTTTATGCTTTTCTCCGTGTCATTTTCACTATAGGAATCTATGCAACTATGGTCGGCTTTGTATTGCTAATGGGCTGGTGCATTGTGGCAACATCATTAATGCTTTATTCATTTTGTTGTGGATGAAAACAAAATCTTGGTTCTTTTGTAATTAAGCATTTATACCTGTTTAATCAAGCACATAACTGCTAATTGTCTTCTGCATTCTCTTGATTTTTAATTAGTAAACAACGCTTGCCCATTTTTTTAATATCATGCATTCACTTGGATAGGACTCGGTATCGACTTGTGATTATGGGTCCGGCAGTTTGGGAGCATTGATATACTAGTAGTAATATTTCTTAAATCCTTCTCACGTCGTGAAGTGCTTCCCTTTTTTTCGTCAAACAAAACTCAAAACCTGCTTCTTCTTCTTTCTTTTTCTTTTTTTCTGTTTCTTGGAAGTATAATATATGTGGAAACATCCATAGAAAATATATTGCTAAAAGTATTTATATATATTTGACTATATCAAAGAATAAACTATTTGATTCTCCAATTGTGTTGGGATATTAACATCTCCATTTTAATTAGGAAATTTAGTTTCACACGTCTTTAGGAATAGGAATCCGAAAACGAAATGAAAAGGAAACGACGAAGCACTAAATCCTAATCCAACACAAAAAATAAAAATAAAAATATCAACCCTAAGGGAAAGGAAGGAAGCCTGGTGTTGCCAAACTATATTGACCAATCTAAGTATTTTACTGTTTCTTCTTTCAATCTTCTTCCTAGCTTTTGCAAACAATGGCTACAAAAGTAGTACTTTCCTCTTCTCTTTATATGAACATCTCATTCACACTACTTGTAAATTGTAATTATATTACTAGTAACTTTCCCTCCACCAAAAAACTACTCATATCTTCATCATCAAAACCACCACTATCCCACAACAACATAAACGTCTCCTTCTGTTGCTTTTGAAGACCCAACATAATTCCAGTGTTGTCAAACGCGAAAAGCGCGAAAAAATGACAAAGGTCATTAGGGATTAAAGCGCAAAGCGAACTCAAAGCGCGGGCTTTAGTGCAAAAAAGGGCAATATAACAAATAGTGTAAAATTTATTTACAGATCACGTAATAAAAACATAAGTGACAAATATATTCAAAATTATGATAAACTATCAATTAAACAAAACCAACTTTTCTACTTCTTAATTCTAATCACTAGCATTATCATATGCATCTAAATTGTCATCTTCTTCTTCAGTAGGATTACTCTCATTGGTATCACTAGAATTACAGCCTTCAATGTCTTCTTCCTCTGATTCCTCAGACTCAACATCATCTATATATATCTATATTAAAACGTCGAACTTGGGAGCTTGAAGCACCGGTTGCCAAAGTTTTTGATGGTCTCCTTTATCTCATTGAGTATGAGTATGTTTGTGCATATTCACTTCCTGATACTCTAGCCACAACGCCCCAAGTTAATTCATCATCTTCCCCAAACACCAATTCATTTTCCGCTTCAAAATTTACCCCCATTTCTCCAACGAACCACTCATCACTATGATCAATACGATCCAATGAGATTGGATCAATGATATTCTGCAAGTCAAAGCGAGTTCTTAGAGCACGATTATACTTGACATACACTAGATCTTTCAATTTTTTATGCTCTAATCTATTCCTCTTCTCACATGAATTATTATTATCTCATTGTTAGTAAAATTGTAAGTTTGTATTAATTAACCAAATAAATTAAAATAACGAATTGTTATATGTAACTAATGTATAATAAGAACTCACATGTTCAAACACACTCCAATTATGCTCGCAACCAGCTGAACTAGCGGTTAAGCTCAAGATTCTAATGGCTAATTTCTTGAGATGAGGGGCTGAATTTCCATATAGATTCCACCATTAAGCTGAAAAAGATATAATTAGTGGTAAGTAAATATTGACCGTGAAGCCTTGAAGTGTTGATTGTAAACATTGAATTTTCATATACTTGGAGATCTCGTTGATCTTGATCTTTTTGTTATGGTAAGTCCAAATTGTCCCTCAGCTCTTGTATATAATGGTAACTCAGATACAATCTTTTCTTGAACTTCAATACTTGGAACCAATTTCTGAATACAAGCATATACTCCATTCGTTACTTCTCTATAATTCTCAATGGCTGGATCTTGATAGAAATACTTGGGATTCAAATAATGTCCAGCGGCATGTAGTGGTTGATGCAATCGGCATTCCCATCTTTGATCAATAATCTCAAAAACATCTTTGTAATTCGCAGACTTCCCTTCAAATGATTTTGGGATGGCTTCTTTAGCTCTATCCATAGCTTCATAAATATATCCCATAGCAGGCTTTTTCTCATTGTCAACTAATCTTAAGACTTTAAAAAGAGGTCCATTATCTTCGGTATGTAAACAACATGATTCCAAAATGCAGGCATCAATATAGTATGAGTTGTAACTTTTCCCTGTGGTTTTTTTGAGCATTTACTATTCACCCAACGCTCAGATGTAATCATGGCTTGCAAGTTAGTCTTTTGACTATACAACCTCTGCAAAGTTAGAAAACTCGTAGCAATTTTTCTTTGTGAAGTCTGTCTCTCATCATATTAATGACTCATGTATGACCATAAGATGAAACCAACAACCTCAATTGCTCTTTTGAGGGTTCTCGTAATGGTTGGAAGCTTGCGTATGTCTTCTAGAATAAGATCTATACAATGAACTGCACAAGGTGTCTAGTATATGTGTTTTCTCTTTGTTTGTAGGAGTTGGATTAAATAAAAAGAAAATACTTAAATATATTATATACTATGAGAGATCAAAGCTTAAAGTAAATACTTACCAGCCAATATAAAGTTGTAGTTTCTCTCCCGTTTTGACAAATGAATATGCATAAATGGACTCCATAAACATTATACCACATGGAGAATTCACCAAAAAGTTTATTAATGTTCTTTTCTTCATATCTATCCATTCATCTGCCATAATAGAACATTCATGCTTTACCCATTCTTCTCTATGTCTGTCTATTTAAAATTTCTTTAGCCCTATAACTGGGAGGCTTTAAATTTGTTCCATACCTTCCAATAGCATCAACTGCCTGCTTAAAGCTTTTCAGATGAGCAACATTGAATGTTCGTATATGAATCTTTGATACCTGTCTGCCTAAGTTGCCCTTGACTTTACAATTATATATCCATAGGTCCTTTTCCTATAAGGCCACCACGAAGGCTTCCCCCACCACTTTTTCTTTTAGGAATGATTTCCTGAATTTCATCCTCTTCACCAACATCTTGATAATCAAACTCATCATATTCAGAAATAAATATCTTTACTTACTTTCTTTTCTTCCATGTAAGCTTTCAATTCTTCTCGAACTTCATGAGGACACTTTGTTGTATTTCTGAAATTCCCAACTAGATGTAAAATTACAAGTAACTCTCGTGGTATCATCAAGTGATTATATTTCCAATTTCGATTACCACCAGATAAATCCTCTGCCATTTTATTTATAATATAAATCAAAGATATAAAGTTAAGTTAATTGTTATAGCATAATCAGCTTTGGAAATATGCTAATTATATTTTCTATAGTAAACAGTTGTTCCAATCTATATTTCTTTAAATTGTTATTTATAATTTGTACTTTGTATTTTTTCTTTTAGATATGTATGTTGCCTTAAAATGTTCTTTAATGTACTATTCGTATATCCCTAAAGCAAAGAGAAAAGAAACTGTAATGTAACTCAAGAGTAAAGTAGATAGCCATGCAAGTAGTCAAGTATACGTATTACTCTCTAAACAACTTTTTATTTATCCAATGTCGTCTCCCACTAAGTCATTAAGTTGAATATTTTAAAGAGAAGATGACATATACACTACATTTTCAATTATGACAAAAGCACAAGTGGGCCATGTAATTAATACAAAACCTTTGCCAATACTATTAAAACAAAACTAATCTATTTAAAGAATAATAAATTATTAGATGCTTCAGAATTCAGATAAGAGTACTTCATCTCTTAAGGTCATCTCCGTCCTTTACCTCATTTTTTATCCCAAAATGGAGATTTGATTAATCTAAAAAGGGGATTGGGGACAATTTATTCTAACCATTCCTTATTTTTTTTCAAAAAAAAAAAAAATTTTACATTATTCTCTCTCTTCTATATTATATGATTATCTTTTATTTTAATTTTTATTTTTTAAATTTCATTAAACAAATTCCATCTTTTATTTTTATTAATTTGCAACTTTCATTAAAAAAAATTCATAAAATTTTAAATAATATAATTTGTATGCAATTATTATAGATTAACTAATAATTCAAATAAAAGTAAAATCATTGTGATACAAGATTAATTAAATTCATATTACATAACGATAAAATTTTCATTTGAAATACTACATAAATATTCAACTTCAACCTCTAGTATTCTCCGATAAATGATCTATTAATGCATTACGAAGTGCAAAATGAGCATCTTTGTCTTTAATTCTTCTATGTCGAGCTAAAAATTCTTGAAATCGTTGATTTTCATCTACTGTCATTTCTACTGTTGGAGATGGACCTTCCAAATCATCTTGAATTGGTGCGTTAAGATGAAGCTCATTCTCGATTATCATGTTGTGCAGTATAATATATGTAGTCATTATATCATGTAACACTTCTTTTTGCCAAAAACGTGCGGGTCCTGTAACAATTGTAAAACGTTGTTGCAAAACTCCGAATGTACGTTCAACATCTTTTCAACATGATTCTTGTTTCATCGCAAAATAATTCTTCTTTGCCGAACATGGCTTACAATACTACAATGATTTTGGTGTACCTGGAGACGACGTACCTCCCTACTAAGTTATTATGCTATTTATCGTAGTTTAAATTTTTATGTATTTTCAATTTTCATATATTTTCAATTTTAATGTATTTTCATTTAATGTATTTTCAATTTTCATTTTTCATTATAGCAACATCTAATATTTCATATTTGCACAATTCATTTTTTGAGATGATTATATATTTTTTGTGCAATTATAACTTATAATAAAATTAACTTACAATTTTACATAAAAATAATAAATATAAAATTAATTTGTACCAAAATTAATTTATCAAATTGTACGTCAAAGGTAAAATGTAAATTAATATTATAAAGATATTACATAAACATAATTAGATACATGTAAAGAAGTAAAATTAAAAAAATTAAATAATAAAATATGAGAGAATAATAATAGGGGAGATGAATAGTATAACCCCATATTTGAGAGAACACTATTCGTCCTTATTTTGGAGGCAAAAATGGGAGAGGGTTGGAGCTTGTTTACCCCCAAAATTTACCCCCATTATGGAGAAATGGGATAAGGCTGGAGAAGCCCTAAATAGAGACAGAAACATAGAGCACAAATATTTCAAGCAAAGTTTCTGAATTTAGCTAAGATTTTCTGATTTGCCAAAAGAAAAGGAAAAAACAGAGTAGGAGGAAGAAGAAGAAAGAAGCATAAAGAAGAAGAGAAGAAGCAACGTACCAGTAAAACTTGAATAAAGGTTCTCAGTTCTTGCGTCTTTTTCTAGTGGATTGCATCTCTATTTATAAGACATTGGTGTTTCCTTTTCTTTGGGGATTGGTTTTTGATTTCTAATTTCTCTTCCTTTTTTTTAAAGATTCTGATTTTCCTCTTTCTATTTTTAATCTTTTTGGGTGGGGTTTTGATTTTGTTTTCTTTTTAAATAAGAATTTTGATTCTTTATTCTGAATTTTTAAATATTTTTAAAATCTTGGAAAAAGCCCACGCTTCAAGAGCCTTGCGCTTTTTTCAAAACTGCGCTTAAGCGGCGCTTCACTACTTGGGCTTCGCTTGAGGTGTGGCGAAGCGGCGAACTGATTTAGAGCCTCGCTTGTGCGATTAGGCGCTCCTTTGACAACATTACACAGCTCAATGATAATAGTATCCCAACAGGGGGACACATTATTAATTTTAATGACCATGGGTTCAAGCACACTCCTCTAGACAGAGGAACAATATCAATATTTATTTTTGATTTTCTCAGCACGGGGTAGCTTTTGCAATTGTATATTCGGTCTTATTCTGCTCAGTAAAATGTTGTTGTGATGAATTATTATAACAAGATCATGGTTCATTTAGCATAGAAAATTTTGTAACGGGGCAATATGCTAACACATAATTGCTTAAATTAGCTGCCCATTCCCATTTTGGACAGAACAAATCTGCAAATTCTTTGATTCTAGTTAGCAAGAGGGATCTTGAACTAAGAAATAGACTCTAGAAGCTAAAAAGAGAATTGTAGACATTTAAATTTTATTGGATTTAAATTCAAAAAATTATTCCGATTGTACTTTAAATTCAAGGTATATTAGTCCAAATAAATATTATGGGCTAATATAGTTAGATTAATTATATTAGTCAAACACATATGTGTTAAACAAATGATTCCAAATCTACTGTGCTAGCCCATTCGATTGAGCTACAAATGATGAGCCCACCTCATTAGGCCCAATATGTCATTTTCCTATAGGCCCAGTTCACTGTCACGTGTCAAATGAAGTGTCACGTATGCAAGTGACATGTTCTGGCCAATCAAATGCGGCCTTGTGACACTTTAATTTGATTGATCGGAAAGAGTTTGTTCTTGTCATAACAATTCCCTCCCATAACTATAAATAAGGGTCTTCATAACCCAGAAAACAAACCAGAAGTTCTAACAAGAAGACACAATGGAGCTCGTGGATCAAAGGCCACAATTCTCTGCAAACTGCAAGTGTTCAAGCATTCAAGCACTTCAACACATATTTCAAGTATTGAAGATCAAGAACGAGGTCAAATTAAATACAAGGAGTTCAAAATCAAGGTTATTTCTTCATGATACAATTTGTGGCAACAATCAAAGTGTTCGCGACGGATAAATCAAATTCAAATTCAAGATCAAGCTCAAAGGCCCTTGAATTTATATTGGAAAAGTAGAATCAAAGGAACAATAGAGATTGTAACACTCAAATATTTGAAATAAAATAGTACGATTGTTGCAATATTTTTCAGTCTTGATTTTATTTTCTCGACGCAATTTATTTTCTACAAATTTTGGCACACCCAGTGGGACAATCTCTACCTTTCATCTCGACTTTTCAACCACCAAAGTCTAAGAACGTCAAAATGGCTTCAAAGAAGATCAACATCCACTCAGGCTGCTAACTCCAGGTTCTATGCTGATGTGGAAAGTATCGTCGATGTTACCTTTGGAAGCCTCGGACCAGTTACGAGGAGCAAAGAAATATCTTTAGGACAACAAGCACCCCAAGTGCCATCCACATCAACCCCTGTTTTCAGATCTTCATACTCAAAAGGAGCAATATCTTCAACAAACGCACCTGAAGGAGGAAGCGACGTTGCTGAAAAGATCAAGAAAACTCTTGTTATGCTTGATCTCTCCGGATCCAAGCACTCTGTTGTGAAGGAAGATGATGATGCTTCAAGTGATGGATCCTATGAGTCAATCAAGGATCAATCTGTATGAAAACATGCTACTCTCTATCATCCACGACAATCATGCAAGACATGGTGACAAACACTTCTTCTGTGAAGAAGCAGTTGGCAAACTTGATAGAAGCAATCGCTGGCTTGACCAAGCGCATGTAAAATCAAGATTTAGAATCGAAAAGCTAACATATATGGTGGGAATCTTGATGGAAGAAGAATTCACCCACGCACATGGCAAGCTCCCAGAAGTTCCAGAGAGTGATTCTCCCCCAAGACAAGTAGCATCCGCTAAACCTATCCCTTTCTCATCTGAAGGGATGATTCCAATCGATCAACTAAAGGAGTTCATTGAAGGAACCATTAAGAAGAAGTATGAAGTTGCTGCCAAGTCCTCCCTTACATATGCAAAGTTGTACACTGCAAGGGTCGATATGTTGAAAATGCCTGCTAATTATCAACCTCCAAAGTATAAACAATTTGATGGTAAAGGTAATCGAAAGCAACGTGTGGCGCACTTCGTTGAGACGTGCAACAATGCTGGGACTTATGGAGATTACCTCGACAAGCAGTTTGTTCCGCTTGCTAAAAGGAAATGCTTTTGACTGGTACACAGACCTCGAGGATGGATCTATTGATAGCTGGGATCAACTAGAGAAAGAGTTCCTCGATCGCTTTTATAGCACGATACGTACTGTGAGTATGATAGAACTTAAAAATACTCGTCAACTAAAGGGTGAACCAATTATCGACTTTATAAATCGTTGGAGGAATGCAAGCCTCAACTGCAAAGAGAGGCTTAGTGAAGCTTCTGGCATAGATATGTACATCCAAGGCGTGCATTGGGGATTCTGCTACATCTTGCAAGGTATCAAGCCTAGCACGTTTGAATAGCTTGCGACTCGTGCCCACGACATGGAGTTAAGAATGACCTCCGCTGGAAATGAAAAGCTACCTATCTATGAGCCTCGCAAAGGGAACGACAAAAAAGAAGTCAGGATATGGAGTAAGTTTGTACTGAGGTCTGAAAAACAAAGAAGCTATGAATATCAATACATCACCTGTGAAGTTCATAACAAAGGTGCGCAAGAAGCAGAGTACAAAATCTACTTCTTTTCAAGATAAACCAAGTGGGAAGTTGACTCTAAAAGAGATGCAAGAGAAGGAGTACCCATTTTTGGATTTGACGTGCCAGCAATTTTTGAAGAACTCCTCGAGTTAAATCTCATTGAGCTTTTGGAGATGAAGTGGCCAAATGAAGCTGGAAAAACGAATGACCCAAATTACTGCAAATACCATCGACTTGTGAGCCACCCTCTAAAGAAGTGCTTTGTCTTCACGGACAAAGTTATGGATTTGGCTCATGAAAAGAAGATCGTGCTTCAAGATGAGAAAGCAAGCACAAACCAAGTCTCTATCACCTTTGGCTCATTCAATCCAGATGAATTATGTGGTTTCAAAGAAAGTAAATATGAAGAATTACTGGAGAACAATAAGGTTGAAGTTGATCAGCATGATGATGATGAAGGTTGGATGTTGGTGACTCGTCGAAGGCGCCACAAAATAAGCCCACAAAAAGAATCAAATGAACAACCAACAAGAAAAATAATGGTAAAAAGACTAAGGAAACAGAATCTAGTTAGGCGTTTGAAGAAAGCAAAAGTGGAGGTGCACCACCCTCAAAAGCCATGACATTCAATGACCTTGGAGGATTTCTTGTTGTGTTGGTTCTGCATGAAGATTTCCCCTGATGGTATTGAGGCCTCTTGTTGCAATGCTGATAAAGGGGAAGAAAATAGTGATGACCTACCGTTGGCACCATCTTTAGAAAATCCCATCGAGTCTATTACTCAAGAAGTTAACACGTGCGGGGAAAAAGTTATGTTCACAAATGACGATCCTCTGCTAGGTGGCACTCTTTATAACCGCCCGTTGTACCTGGTTGGCTATATGCGTGATGAAAGGGTAAATCAAATTTTGGTTGATGGAGGATCCTCAGTGAACATCTTGCCAATTCACACTGTGAAAGAACTTGGTATTCCCATGAACAAACTTTCAAAAAGTCGTGTCATGATTCAAGGATTCAACCGAGGGGGGCAAAGGGCCATAGGTGCGATCAGGTTGGGAATCACCATTGAAGATATGCAATCAAGTGCATGGCTGCATGTGATCGATTCAAAGACTTTATACAATGTCTTTCCTGAAAGGCCTTGGATACATGAGAATAAAGTGGTTCCATCTACCTACCATCAATGTTTGAAATACTACGAGGGTGAAATCGAGAAGAAGATAGTTGCTGATGATGAGCCATTCACTGAGGCTGAGTCACACTTCGCCGATGCAAAGTTCTACTTGAAGAACCGCATTGTGAAAGAGCTAAAATATAATGATGTCAAAAAAATCAAGAAATGACGAGACCACAACTACAAGAGCTGAGGTGACTACTAGTAGAGCCAAAGCTGTTACTGAGGAGGTACAACCTAACTTGAATAAATGTTATAGAGGGGATATTGTGTCTTATGAAGAGAAAGCAACTCCTGCGCTCCAATATGTCCCTAAAAGGAAGAAAGATGAAGGTGAATCCTCTAATCTCCAAACTAACATGCTAAAGGAGTTAACTCTTCCAGTAAAACGAATTGAGACAATAAAGTTGTCCTCAAATCCACTTGCAGGGTTTGTGGCCCAAAATCGTTTGCAGAATGTGGCACTTCCTACAAAACGAACAGATGAAGGTTTTGATCCTAACACTTACAGGCTATTTGCAAAAGGTAGACACAATCCCAATTAGCCGTCAAAGTTAGGGAAACTCCCATCAGAAGCTGCAACGAGGCAACCACGTGAAGGTTTGGGATACAAGCAACCGTCACTAGTGCACATCTCCGTAAGAAGGGCGAGTGTAAAGACCCGTAAAATTTCAAGTCTAAAAACCATGCCTGAATGGGTCCCCATGTGGTTATAACTGTAGAAATTCTTAAAACGGACACTTGTGAAGTAAAAAGTACCCCCGGAACTTAAAAGATAAAATTTTCCAGATTTGTGCAGCTCTGCGGTCCACTATGCGACTGCAGATCAGGTATGCGGATCGCATAGTGGTCGCATACTTGGACAGTTTTCTGTCCATTTTGAGGACAGCTATGCAGCCTAGAATGTAATCGCATTTCACGAATGCAGGCCGCATAGTTGTCGCATTCTTGCACCTTGATTTTTGCTGAGGGAGTTATGCGATCGTATAACAGGTATGCGAACCGCATAGTGGTCGCATACTTGGGAAGTCTGCTTCTCTTTTTGGCCCAGCTGAAGGCCACTTATGAGGGTCGCATAACAGGAATGCGATCGCATAACAGGAATGCGATCGCATTCCTGACCCCATACCTGCTTCGGGGATCCTAATTTCTAATGTTAAAACCCGACCCCCAGATTTATAAAACACCCCTCCCCTTCATTTTTAAAGGCTATATGATTAAAATAGAGAGAAGTGAGAGTGGGTTCTAGTGAGAGAATTCCCCATCTTCCCCAAATTGGTCCTCCATCTCTACTCAAGCCTGGAAGTAATCGAGTGGTCGTCATCTTCTTCACCATAAGAGGTAAGTCTTCACCCCATTTCCCCAAATTTTCAGGTTTTAGTTAAAAATGGAACACACATGAATTGGTTCTTGAAGATGAAAGCTAATACCTTGCACGCATGTGAATAATCTACCATAATCTAGCAAAAGGAAGTAAGCTAGGGCAATCTTTCACTAAAAAGGAGCTAGTTAATCTAAGGGATCACACAGTGTTTGGTAAAATGCCCAAATGAGTTCATGATTTCTAATTCTAAGTCTAAACATGGCATCTTGTAAATTAGATTGGAGACGATAGAAGGTTCGGTGGGTTGAGAATAAATATTAAAGGGGAAATTTCGATTCGAGGTATGTATGGCTAACTTTAATCTTCGTAGAGTCACCTTGTTGGTGTTCGAGCATTCGGTATGAGTTTCTGCCTTATGCATATGTGAATCGATTGTTCTAATGTGTTGAGGCGTAAGATTCTGTTCTCTAATTGTCCTAGTTGATTACCATTCCACCATGCTATATGAGATTGTGAAAAGGTGATTCTTTGTGCTTATTCTATCATGTGCAAAGCTCGTTAAATGTTGAATACATCGGTATGAGAGGATGTGCTGCAAAATGAAAGAAATGATAACGAATCAAATTGTTGAATGTATCTAAGTGCTAAATGCTATGTAGAAAGTAATGGAAAGGAAATGTGGATTTATCTAATTGAACTATATATTGATGGTATGTCGTATATGACTCACTGTTTGGTAAAGATTACTATGACCTTGATTTCACATGGTTATTTGGTTGTTACGAATGTATATTATTGATGATGAAAATCCTTGTGATTGAATGGATTGGTTATTTTTGCTATCAAATATGATTGTAAGGTGGGATCGGGTTGCACGCCGCAACAGAAATCAAATATGATTGTAAGGTGAGATCGGGTTGCATGCCGCAACAGAAATCAAATATGATTGTAAGGTGGGATCGGGTTGCATGCTGCAACAGAAATAAAATATGATTGTAAGGTGGGATCGGGTTGTACGCCGCAACAGAAGTAATGGGTGTAATGTGATTGTAAGGTGGGATCAGGTTGCACACCGCAACAGAATTGTACGGTGGGATCGGGTTGCACGCCGCAATAGAATTGTACGGTGGGATCGAGTTGCACGCCGCAACAGAAGAAATAAGGGTGGAATATGATTGTAAGGAGGGATCGGGTTGCGCGCCGCAATAGGATAACTATTGAAATAAGAAACTGTGGAACTCTCATTTGTGTTTCCTGTATCTCTGTGCAGTATTTTTTTTGTTTCTTTGACGGTCTCCTATTTTTGTATTATTTGATTTTACTTAGAGTAAAGCTTGTTCATACATACTAGTACTATTCCATGGTACTAACGTCCCTTTTGTCGGGGGCACTACATCTTTTATATGGATGTAGGTGGTTTCGTAGCAGGTAGCTCAGCCCGCCGTTAGTAGTGCCTCTTCTTCATCTCTTCAGCAGTTCTGGTGAGCTCCATTTTCTCTCGGGGCCGTGTGGGGACTATATCATTCTATTTTGCTTATGTTGTAAAAGATATGGTCGGGGCCTTGTTACCGGCAAGTCTAAGTAAACTCCTAGTACTCTTAGAGGCTCCGTAGACACGAGGTGGGTTGTATATATGTGTATTTTGTGCAGCAGTTGTATTCACTCGTGATCGTGGATCACATTGGGAATTTTTTATGTAACTTTCATGTTTTTTGGATTATCAACTGCTAAAATGTTAAAGAAGAAATAAACTTAAGTTGTAAATCCATGCTAAATTTTTAATTTGCTACTTCCTATGGAATATTGTATATTATGAACATGGGGTAATGCGTTGGGTAGGAAAGGCAATCCAGGTTCGCTTGATCGGGGTCATCCAGTTAGGCGTCGGTCTTGTCCCTCGGTTTTGGGGCGTGAAAAACTTGGTATCAGAGACTCAGGTTTTAAAAGTGTCCTAGGATGTCTCGGAGCCGTGTCTAGTAGAGCCCTTCTTATCGGTGTGTTGTCGACCACATCTATAATCAGGGGGTTGCATGGACATTTAGGAAAGTACCCTTTTATTGCTATTCTATATTGTGCGATGTGGTGAAAGGTGAGGTTGTCTACCTCTAACTCATGCATTGTTCCAATTTTTAATAAATGGCACCCAAGAAGAGAGCCCGACTCGGCCTAGAGCCCAATGCCACCCCAGGAGTGGTCGTAAATTCCTTATTTGATGGTGGGGGTGAGAATGATTCCCCGACCCTGAATGTGCCTGAATCTTCCATCTCAGGCCAGGCTATTCCTATTCCTGCTCCAGCAGAGGGTGCTACAGTCCCTCCCGCTGATGTGCCTGACCCACCTCCAGCTTCCTGTCCCAGTAATTCTGATGGGGACCTCAGGGGAGCTATACAGATGTTGACTCAGCTAGTGACCTCCCAGGCCCAAAGATCAAGTGTTGCCCCTGCGTCCTCTAATGAGCAAGGGGATTCTTTAGGTTCCAGGGTCAACCAGTTTCTACAGTTTGCCCCTCCAGGGTTCACAGGCACCGACCCAGAGGCGGATCCTCAGGGGTTCATTGATGAGATGTGCAAGACCCCCGAGTTATGATAGCTACTGAGACAGAGGGGGTTGAGTTGGCTTCCTATCGTCTGAAGGAAGCGGCATATTCGTGGTTTGAAATGTGGGAGGATTCCTGTGGGGAGGGGAGCCCTCCGGCGAGGTGGGATGAGTCTGTAGGTGCTTTCATGGATCATTTCTTGCCTGCCGAGATTATGGCAGCCCGTGCTACATAGTTTGAGGCCCTTAAGCAGGGCAACATGAGTGTGTGGGAGTATCATAGAGTTCGTGCTCTTGTCCAAATATGTTGTTCACATGGTGTCTACTATGGAGGCTAGAGTTCGTCGGTTTGTTTAGGGCCTTGGTCCCTTGGTTATTAATGAAGTTGCTACAACTGCTCTGCATTCAGATATGAACTACAGGAAGATTGTGAGATTTTCCCAGGCTACAGAGGCTCGGAAATTAAAGATAAGAATGGAGAGGGAGAGTAGTAGTAGGGCCTGGTCAGCGGGCAACCCTGGGAGTTTAGTTGGAGGAGGGAGATCAGCCCTTGGGAGAGGGTCATCAGGGCTGTCTCGGTCCTATGCTCAGTCCTCAGCCAGTGCGCTACCATCAGGGCACAGTTATCAGCAGGGAGGTCGCGTTGGACCAGGTTCAGACAGCAGGAGGTTCCATCAGTCGGTTGTTCAGATGGGAGGTTCCAGCAGCAGCGGAGGGCCCCATGCTCTAAGTGTGGGAGGTTTCATTTTGAGCCATGTTACTTAGACATACCGGTATGCTATAGGTGTGGAGTGAGAGGTCATATTCAGCGAGACTGTCGTGCACCCAGTCAGGGCACGGGTAGGGGCACTGCCCAACCATCCAGTTCTTCAGCCGCTACATCTTCAAAACGCCCTCCAGCCCGTGGCCCTCCAGCTCTAGCAGGGGGCGGTGCAACTAGGGGTAGAGCACGGGGTCAAGGGGGACCCAGTCGGTTCTATGCTTTGAGTGGTCGCCTGAGTGCGGAGGATTCTCCAGATGTTGTCACAGGTATTCTGATTGTTCAGTCACATGATGTTTATGCTCTTACTGATCCCGGGTCTTCTTTGTCATATGTTACTCCATTTATTGCTTCAAGTTTTGGGATAGAACCAGAACAACTTCACGAGACGTTCTCTGTGTCGACTCCAGTTGGTGATTCTATTACGGTCATGCGAGTCTATAGGAATTGTGTTGTCTTGGTGCGTGGTCGGGATACCACGACCGATCTTATTGAGTTAGTGGTAGATTTTGATGTAATTATGGGGAAGGATCGGCTCTATTCGTGCTTCGCTAAACTCGATTGTCGAACCATAATTATGAGGCTCGAGTTTCCTAATGAACCAGTTATCGAGTGAGAGGGGAATAATGTTGTGCCAAGAGGTAGGCTTATTTCCTACCTTAAGGCCTCAAAGATGATCAGAAAAGGGTGCATCTACCATTTGGTCCGGGTTGCGGACACCACTTCAG
Source organism: Nicotiana paniculata (assembly GCA_005239505.1). Taxonomy (NCBI): domain Eukaryota; kingdom Viridiplantae; phylum Streptophyta; class Magnoliopsida; order Solanales; family Solanaceae; genus Nicotiana; species Nicotiana paniculata. The sequence goes on along the minus strand of MDKI01277469.1, from coordinate 51,365 downwards.
AGGTGCATGCTCCCGAATCTGTGCCTGTTGTGAATGAATTTCTTGAAGTATTTCCGGACGAGCTTCATGGGATTCCACCAGATAGAGAGATAGATTTCGGGATTGATGTATTTCTAGATACGCAGCCAATATCTATTCCACCCTACCGAATAGCGCCAGCAGAATTGAGAGAGTTAAAAGAACAATTGAAAGATATATAGAAAAGGGTTTCATTCGGCCAAGTGTGTCGCCTTGGGGCGCACCGGTTCTTTTTGTCAGAAAGAAAGACGGCTCGCTCCGGATGTGTATTGATTATCGGCAACTCAACAAGGTTACCATCAAAAACAAATACCCATTGCCTCGGATAGATGATTTGTTCGACCAATTGCAAGGTGCTAAGTTCTTCTCAAAGATTGATTTGAGGTCCGGGTATCACCAGCTAAGGATCAGGGAGCAGGATATTCCTAAGACTGCCTTCAGGACTCGATGTGGGCACTTTGAATTTCTGGTAATGTCTTTTGGGCTAACCAACGCTCCAACAGCTTTTATGGATCTTATGAATCGGGTGTTCAAATCGTTTCTTGACTCCTTTGTGATTGTCTTCATTGACGATATCCTTATTTATTCGCGAAGTCAGGAAGATCATGCTAATCACCTCGGGGCAGTTCTGCAGACTCTTCATCATCAGCATTTGTATGCAAAGTTTTCAAAATGTGAATTTTGGCTAGAATCAGTCACTTTTTTGGGCTATGTTGATTCCAGGGAAGGGATTCGGGTTGATCCCCAAAAGATTGCAGCGGTAAAGGATTGGCCTAGACCAACGACCTCGACAGAGATTCGCAGTTTCTTGGGTTAGGATGGATATTATCGGAGGTTCGTGGAGGTATTCTCTACCCTCGCCTCCCCATTGACTAAGCTGACGCAGAAAGCGGTTAAGTTTCAGTAGTCCGATGCTTGCGAAAAGAGTTTTCAAGAATTGAAATCAAGATTGACTTCGGCGCCAATGTTGACCTTGCAAGAAGGTTCAGAAGGGTTTGTGGTGTATTGTGATGCTTCAAGGGTTGGTTTGGGGTGTGTGTTGATGCAATGTGGTAAGGTAATAGCATATGCTTCTAGGCAGCTCAAGAATCATGAGAAGAATTACCCAACGCATGATTTGGAGCTCGCGGCGGTTGTGTTTGCATTGAAGATCTGGCGGCATTATCTTTATGGGGTCCATGTGGACGTGTTCACAGACCACAAGAGTCTTCAGTATTTATTCAAACAGAAGGAGTTGAACTTAAGGCAGCGGAGGTGGTTAGAATTGCTCAAGGATTATGATATGAATATTTTGTACCATCCAGGAAAGGCGAATGTGGTAGACGACGCTCTTAGTCAGAAACCCATGGGTAGCTTGGCTCATTTGGAAGCAGGTCAGAGGCTTTTGGCTCGGGAGGTTTATCAGTTGGCCAGTCTAGGGGTATGTCTTTCGACCTCAGATGAAGGGAATGTCGTGGTGCGTAACGGAGCGGAGTCTTCACTTGTAGCGGAAGTCAAGGGAAAGCAATTCAGGGATCCAGCTTTGGCACAGTTGAGAGAAGCAATTCTGAATCACAAGACTACAACATTTTCACTCGGCAATGATGATGGTGTTTTGCGGTGCCAAGGGAGGCTATGTGTTCCGGATGTGGATGATCTTCGGGAGAGAGTTATGGAAGAGGCTCATAATTCTAGGTATTCCATACACCTAGATCCTACGAAGATGTATCACGATCTCAAGGAGATTTATTGGTGGAATGGTATGAAGAGGGGATAGGCGGACTTTGTGGCTAGTTGTCCAAATTGTCAGTAGGTGAAGGCCGAGCATCAGAGGCCCGGTGGGTTGGCACAGCTTATGGAAATACCGACGTGGAAATGGGAAATGATCAATATGGACTTTGTGGTGGGGTTACCTCGCACTCCGCGTAGGTTCGACTTAGTTTGGGTAATAGTGGATCGGCTCACGAAGTCGGCGCATTTCTTGCCGGCCAAGTCCACCAATACTGTAGAACAGTACGCTTAGTTGTATATCAAAGAAATAGTCGGGCTCCATGGCACTCTAGTATCTATTATCTCGGATCGAGGGGCCCAATTCATAGCTAACTTTTGGAGAAATTTCAGCAAGGGTTGGGTATGCAGGTAAATCTCAGCACAGTTTTCCACCCGCAAACGGACGATCAGGCAGAGTGGACCGTTCAGACGCTTGAAGATATGTTACAGGATTTTGTATTAGATTTCAAGGGTAGCTGGGATGATCACTTGTCGTTTATATAATTTTCTTATAATAACAGTTTCCATGCTAGTATTCAGATAGCCCCATTGAGGCATTATACGGAAGGAGATGTATGTCTCCGATTGGATGGTTTGAGGTTTGTGAGGCAGAAATGCTAAGACTGCATCTTGTGCACCAAGCTATAGAAAAAGTTAGAGTCATTCAGGAGAGGATGAAGACTGCTCAGAGTCGTCAGAAATTCTATTCAGACGTTCGTCGAAGAGATTTGGAGTTTCAAGTAGATGATTGGGTATTTTTGAAGGTATCTCCCATGAAATGAGTGATGCGATTTGGGAAGAAAGGGAAATTGAGCCCAAGGTATGTCGGGCCATTTAGGATTGCTCAAAGGATAGGGCAGGTGGCGTATAGGCTGGAATTGCCCCCTGAGATGTCATTAGTGCACCCGGTGTTTCATGTGTCCATGCTGAAGAAGGTAGTTGGAGATCCATCTGTCATCGTGCCAGTTGAGACCATTGAAGTGAATGAAAAGTTGTCATATGAAGAGGTTCCGGTTGCTATTCTTGATAGGCAAGTTCGTAGGTTGAGAAACAAAGAGGTCGCTTCGGTCAAAGTATTATGGCGGAGTCAACAAGTCGAAGAAGCCACGTGGGAAGCGAAAAATGAAATGAAAGAGAAATATCCCTACTTGTTTGAATAAGTCCGGTAGTGGTTTTGAAAGTTGTCATCTCTAAGCAATTACATTGGTGTCAAATTTTGTGCAAGAACAATCCACCCCCCCTAATTACCCTACTATTGAGACTTCTCAAACTTTGTGCCATAAATGTATATGTTGTTGCGATTAGTTGGATCATGTGCAACTCCTTGAAATAGCTGAATTATGTGCAACTCATTGTAATAGCTGAATTATGTGCAACTCATTGTAATAGCTGAATTATGTGCAACTCATTGTAATAGTTGAATTATGTGCAAATTTGTGGAGTTAACTGAACTATGTGAGGCTTGTGGAGGTAATTGAATTATATGCAACTTGTTGAAATGACCAGATTATGTGCAAGTTGATAGAGTAATTTAAAATGTGTGGAATTGGTTAAAATGTGTTTCGGGGGCTCTCTGACAGGTAGATAGGCCTAATTACAAAGGAAACTCTAGCGAAATTTTCAGGAAATATCGGAGTTAGTAAAAAATTTGAGGGTTGGCATGTTTTGTGTTCTCTTAACTAAGTGATTCCCCGATCCTCATTCCGCGACGAATGATTCTAAGTGGGGGAGAATGTAAAGACCCGTAAAATTTCAAGTCTAAAAACCATGCCCGAATGGGTCCCCATGTGGTTATAACTATAGAAATTCTAAAAACGGACCCTTGTGAAGTAAAAAGTACCCCCGGGATTTAAAAGATAAAATTTTCCAGATTTGCGGGTCTGCGGTCCACTATGCGATCGCAGATCAGGTATGCGGACTTCATAGTGGTCGCATACTTAGACAGTTTTTTGTCCATTTTGAGGACAGGAATGCGGCCTAGAATGCGATCGCATTTCACGAATGCGGGCCGCATAGTTGTCCCATTCTTGCATCTTGATTTTTGCGGAGGGAGTTATGCGATCGCATAACAGGTATGCGGATCGCATAGTGGTCGCATACCTGGGCAGTGTGCTTCTCTTTTTGGCCCAGCTGAAGGCCACTTATGCAGGCCGCATAACAGGAATGCGATCGCATTCCTGACCGCATACCTGCTTCGGGGCTCCTAATTTCTAATGTTAAAACCCGACCCCCAGCTTTATAAAACACCCTTCCCCTTCATTTTTAAAGGCTATCTGATTAAAATAAAGATAAGTGAGAGTGGGTTCTAGTGAGAGAAGTCCTCATCTTCCCCAAATTGGTCATTCATCTCTACTCAGGCCTGGAAGTAATCGAGTGGTCGTCATCTTCTTCACCATAAGAGGTAAGTCTTCACCCCATTTCCCCAAATTTTCAGGTTTTGGTTAAAAATGGAACACACATGAATTGGTTCTTGAAGATAAAAGCTAATACATTGCACGCATGTGAATAATTTACCATAATCTAGCAAAGGGAAGTAAGTTAAGGCAATCTTTCACTAAAAGGGGCTAGTTAATCTAAGGGATCACATAGTGTTTGGTAAAATGCCCAAATGAGTTCATGATTTCGAATTCTAAGTCTATCTTGTAAATTAGATTGGAGGCGATAGAAGGTTCGGTGGGTTGAGAATATATCTTAAAGGGGAATTTCGACTCGAGGTATATATGGCTAACTTTAATCTTCGTAGAGTCACCTTGTTGGTGTCCGGGCATTCGGTATGAGTTTCTGCCTTATGCATATGTGAATCGATTGTTCTAATGTGTTGAGACTTAAGATTCTATTCTCTGATTGTCCTAGTTGATTACCATGCCACCATGCTATATGAGGTTGTGAAAAAGTGATTCGTTGTGCTTATTCTATCATGGGCAAATCTCGTTAAATGTTGAATACATCGGTATGAGAGGATGTGCTACAAAATGAAAGAAATGATAACGAATCAAATTTTTGAATGTATCTAAGTGCTAAATGCTATGTAGCAAGTAATGGAAAGGAAATGTGGATTTATCTAATTGAACTATATATTGATGGTATGCCGTATATGACTCACTGTTTGGTAAAGATTACTATGACCTTGATTTCACATGGTTATTTGGTTGTTACGAATGTATATTCTTGATGATGAAAATCCTTGTGATTGAATGGATTGGTTATTTTTGCTATCAAATATGATTGTAAGGTGGGATCGGGTTACACGCCGCAACAGAAATCAAATATGATTGTAAGGTGGGATCAGGTTGCACGCCACAACAGAAGTAATAAGGGTGTCATGTGATTGTAATATGGGATCGGGTTGCATGCCGCAACAGAATTGTACGGTGGGATGGGGTTGCACGCCGCAACAGAAGAAATAAGGGTAGAATATGATTTTAAGGAGGGATCGGGTTGCGCGCCGCAACAGGAGAACGATTGAAATAAGATGTGGAACTCTCATTTGTGTTTCCTGCATCTCTGTGCAGTATTTGTTTGGTTTCTTTAACTGTCTCCTATCTGTGAATTGTTTGATTTTACTTAGAGTAAAGCTTATTCATACATACTAGTACTATTCCATGGTACTAACGTCCCTTTTTTCCGGGGGCGCTACATCTTTTATATGGATGTAGGTGGTTCCATAGCAGGTAGCTCAGCCCGCCGTTAGTGGTGCCTCCTCTTCATTTCTTCAGCAGTTCTGGTGAGCTCCATTTCCTCTCGGGGCCTGTGGGGACTATATCATTCTCTTTTGCTTATGTTGTAAAAGGTATAGCTGGGGCCTTGTTACCGGCAAGTCTAAGTAAACTCCTAGTACTCTTAGAGGCTCCGTAGACACGAGGTGGGTTGTATATATGTTTATTTTGGGCAGCAGTTGTATTCACTCGTGATCGTGGATCGCATTGGAAATGTTGTATGTAACTTGCATGTTTTTGGGATTATCAACTGCTAAAATGTTAAAGAAGAAATGAACATAAGTTGTAAATCCATGCTAAAGTTTTAATTTGCTACTTCCTATGGAATATTATATATTATGAACACGGGGTAATGCGTTGGGTAGGAAAGGCAATCCAGGTTCGCTTGACCGGGTCCATCTGGTTAGGCGCTGGTCTCGTCCCTCGATTTTGGGGTGTGACAACGAGCAATAATTATACCACTGTAAAAGATGAATCTACCACTTCTAACATGCCTTCTGTATTTGATCGACTCAGAAAATCAACTGTGAGGACTTTCGTATTTGAGAGATTAGGTCCATTAAATAAGGGGAACAAGTTTAAGAGAAATTATCAAAGCATAAGAACACCCGCTTCCCCCAGAATCCAGAAGATCTCTAAGGATTTCCAAAGTTTGGTTCCTTCCAGAATGAGGCGACGAACGAAACTTGTGGTTTCATGTAAAGAAGTACTGAAGGTAAAGTCATATATTGTGGTCTACTCTAAGGAACGTGATGAAGATGAAGAAAGTGTGGGTTCTTCGTATCATGTTAGTGCACTAGGCGAGAATGGTATTTCGTCTCTAATGGAGGATGATGAGAAATTAGAGGATATTTCACCGTGTTATCACATATCCTTCAACAATGGGGACCCTTAAGATGATGAAGATACGAAAGATGCTCCACCTGAACTTGAAGAAGGGGTGAAGACAATAGTTGATGCCTTAAAAAGAAGTTAACCTTAGCACCGATGAAGAACCAAGACCCACCTACCTAAGTACTTTACTAGAATATGATGAAGAGAGAACTTTTATTGAATTACTCAAGGAGTTAAGGGATGTCTTTGCTTGTAGTTATAAAGAGATGTCTGGCTTGGACCCGAAAGTAGCAGCCCATCACCTTGCAGTCAAGAATGGTGCTCGTGCTATTAAACAAGCTCAAAGGCGCTTTAGGCTGGAGTTGGTTCCCTTGGTTGAAACCGAAGTTAACAAAATCATCGAAACTGGCTTTATTCATGAAGTTAAATGCCCAACATGGGTTTCAAGTATTGTCCCTATAAGTAAGAAAAATGGCCAGATTTGAGTGTGGGGTGACTTTAGGGATCTCAACAATGCATGTCTGAAAGATGAATTCTCACGACCTATTCCAGAGCTGATGATGGATGCTACTACCGTTTACGAGACAATGTATTTTATGGACGGTTCATTGGGCTATAACCAAATTCGCATGGCGCCAAAAGATGAAAGATCACTGCATTCCGTACCCCCAAGAGTATTTATTGCTGCAAGGTAATGCCTTTTGGCTTAAAGAACGCTGGTGCAACTTACCAAAGGGCTATGCAGAATATTTTTGATGATCTTATCCATAAGAATGCCGAATGCTATGTTGACGACTTGATGGTAAAATCAAGAGAGAAGAGCGACCACTTGAAAGACTTGAGAATGGTGTTTGAGTTTCTCCGGAGGTACCAACTTAGAATGAATCTATTGAATTGTGCCTTTGGAGTTACTTCTGGAAAGTTCCTTGATTTCATTGTCCGACATTGAAAAATCGAAATCGATCAAGCCAACGTGGATGTTATTTTGAAAATGCCCGAGCCTCGGAATATTCGTGAATTGAAAAGTCTGCAAGGAAAACTAGCATACCTTAGAAGATTCATCTCAAACCTAGATGGGAGGTGCCAATCATTCAGTCACCTCATGAAGAAAAACGTTCCTTTTAAGTGGGACCAAGCTTGTAGAAATGCCTTTGAAAGTATTAAAACTTACTCGATAAAGCCTCTAGTTTTGGAAACCCCTATACCTCAAAAAGCCATTAATACTATACATTTCGGCACAAGAAAGGTCTGTTGGAACACTATTGGCCCAAGAAAATAGTGAAGGGAAAGAAAGCTCCCTTTACTACTTGAGCAGGATGATGACACCAAATTAGCTGAATTATTCAGCAACTGAAAAGTTATGTTTGGCCCTAGTCTTCTCAATTCAAAAGCTGAAGCACTACTTTCAAGCTCATGTCGTTCGCCTTGTTTCTAGGGCAAATCCCATCAATTTTGTAATGTCAAAACCTGTCCTTAGTGATCGACTAGCAAGGTGGTACCTAGGGTGGACATAAAATCCGAAAAACTGAATTCCGAATCAGACTGAATTAATTCGGTATTTTAGTTTCTATTTTTTACTAATTTCGGTCTAATTTGGTATTGCATTTTCGATATTTTGGTATTTCGGTACGGTTATCGATATTAGAATTTTAAAATTTCGATATACCGAAATACCGAATTTTTAAAGACATTTTTTTAAGTTGGACCCTATATTAATATCACTACCCCAGCGCTCCCAAGCCCAAACTTCTTTAATTTAATTCCCATTTCCCTAGCCCAACTTCTCAAGCCCACTCTAAATATTAGGGCATTAGGATTTAGGCCATTAGTATTAGGCAATACATAGTATAGTAGGCACACACAATTCCGACTTCAGAGTTCCACTCTCACAATTCCGATCTGGCGTTCGCGATTTCCGACTCCTCACTCCTCACTCCTCACAATTCCGACTCCTCCCTCCTCACTCCTCACTAAATCATTGGATTACGCAGAAGCTCTCTCAAAAAGTCTCCTTTAGTTTGAAGCTCAACGCTCCGGCCATTTGCCTTTATTTCGAGGTTCATATGAACTTTTTTCGTCGGAAAATTATTGTGTATATAAAGTTATATATATATATATATATATATATATATATATATATATATATATATATATATATATATATATATATATATATATATATATATATATATAAATCCTCTTTGGCACAATTCAAGAGCTCTTTGTATGTGTTATTTCTCCATATTTTGAGTTTTTGAGTTTTTTTAATAAATGTCTTGAATCTGCCACTAAAATGTATAAAAATTACGCTCTCGTTTATATTTTATAGCTTAAGTGTGTATATATTATGTGATTTGTTGAGTTTCCTACACCAGATTAGCTTACTTTGCATTAGTAAATTAGTTCCAATTGAGAAAGAAAATCCAAAAATCTTTTTTTAATTAATAGTGTTTGTTTACCAATCGTTAATAGTAGTGGTGACGAGGAAAGGGGGCCACTGTTATTTGTCTTGTTGTTATATCATATGAACTCAGTACTGACTCCTCACTCCTTACTCCTCAAAACAGAAAGTCAATTCCGAGTTAGGGCGGGGTGATAGTTTCACAAATTTCGGGCAAACGAAGACCAAATACATAAAGAGATCGGCTGATGTTACGATAGTTTCAAAGGTATGTTTATATTATAAATCTAACCCTTTGGTTAGAGATTTGTAAGACTGGTGTTTTGTATTGTTAAGAAATTTTTAATATTGTTAATTGAGTGATACTTAAAGTGTTGTCTGAAACTCTGAATAACGAACAATCTTGATTTTGTCGGCTGAATAACGACTGTGTACATTGACTGCCATAATCATTTCCTGACAGCAGAAGGAAAAGAAGTTCATTGAGAAGCATAATCAATCTTTCCACAATCAAAGATCTTCTCTTCATTGTTCTGTTACTGTATTAGTATAACATTTGTTTTATAGGTAATTTTGTTCTCTAAGTGCTTCTGTTACTGTATACATTGACTGCCATAATAGTGCTCAAATGGTTATACTCTAACTTTGCTTTTAGCTGCTGCAAGACCTAAAGCTTGTTGATTCTTATACTATCTGATCATCAGATAACTTTTAGGATCACACAATCATGTATTTTTTACCTGATCATACAATTTGCTCCAAGTAATATGAGTTGAATCCATAGAAATAAATTCTTTACGTTATTTGTATAGATGGCAGATGAAAGTTTAAACAGTGTTCCTGATTCAAGTGAAAGTTTACCTATTACTCAAGATATCAACACCAACACCATTGATACTCAAGATTCTAAGAAAAGAAAAGCCATGCAACCTAGATCCGACGTTTGAAATCATTTTGATAAATTTGAGGTAAATGGGATTGGTAAAGCAAGGTGTAGATATTGTTTGCAAGCTTATGCTGCTAATTCATCTAAGAATGGAACAACTGGATTGAAATCTCATTTGAATAGATGCAAAGATACCCACCTAACATTGATAAAGATAAAAGTCAAACAAAGTTAAACTTTCAATCTTGCAAAAATGATGAAGGATCACTTTGGAAATTTGATCAAGAAGTGGTTAGGAGGGCCTTAATTGAGATGATAGTTATTGATGAACTACCATTTAGCTTTGTAGAAAATGAAAGCTTTATGAAGTTTATGAGAAAAACTCAACCACTATTTCGTCTTCCTTCTCGTTGAACAATAACAAGGGATTGTTATGAAGTTTACGGTGAATTGAAGCAAAATCTAAGAAAGTCTTTTAGAGAAGCACAACCAAAAATTTGCCTCACAACAGACACATGGACTTCATTACAAAGAATAAATTATATATATTTGACAGCCCATTTCATTGATAGGGATTAGAAGCTGCATAAAAGAATACTAAATTTTTTCCCTATCACTAGTCATAAGAGTGAAGAGATGGCTAAATCTATTTCAAATTGTTTGCTTGAATGGAAATTAGACAAGGTATTCATTATTACTGTGGACAATGCTTCTTCAAATGATGTCACAGTTAAAGAATTGTCTAAAAAGTTAGATATGTGGAAAACTAATTTGATGGGTGGTAAACATATTCATGTGAGATGCACGACTCATATATTAAATCTAATTGTGCAAGATGGTTTGAAAGAAATTGATGCTTCTGTCACACGTGTTAGAAATATTGTGAGGTATGTGAGAGCTTCGCCTGCAAGGACCTTAAAGTTTAAACAGTGTTATGCACATGTAAAGGTAGAATGTACCAAAATATTGTGTTTGGATGTTCCTACTAGGTGGAATTCGACCTATTTGATGTCGGATACGGCACAAAACTTTGAAAAGGCCTTTGACAAGTTTCATCTTTTTGATGATCGATTTTCTGCTTATCAATGTTCTTGTGAAGATGGTAGTAGTGCAGGTCCTCTTGGATCTGATGATTGGGAATGTGAGGAATGTGATAGAGTTTCTTGCAAGATTTCACGAGCTCACCAAAAAAGTTTCAGGTTCACATTATGTCACTTGTAATGCTCATTTTGAGGATGTATCTGAACTTTATTGTCATTTGAAAATGTGTTTAGTTAGTGAGGATGAGCATGTGATAAAAATAGCTGAGCGGATGCAAGAAAAGTTCAAGAAGTATTGGGGTGAGCCTGGAAACATGAATGAAATGATTTTTATTGCTTCCGTCTTGGATCCACGTAACAAATTTGAATATGTAGAGGGAGCATTTGAAGAACTTTTTAGGGAGGAAAAGGGGAAGAAAATAAATATTGAGGTGTATGCTTATATGAATTCTTTGTTTGAAGAGTATCTAAAAAAGTATTCAACTGGATCTTGTCCTCAATCTCCATCTAGTTCTACTTCATCAAATAACACATCTAATAAGTCTAGTGGGAGTGTTATAACTACATCTTTAATAAGGACGAAGCTTCACTTGAAGAAACAAAAGGAAGACAATGGAAGTGGGGGTGCTAAATCGGAGTTGGATAAATACATTAGTGAAGAACAAGAGCCTTTTAGTGAAGAATTTGATATCTTAAGTTGGTGGAAAAAAACATGCTCCTAGATTTCCTATTCTTTCGGAGTTGGATCGTGATGTGTTGGCCATTCCAATTTCTAGTGTGGCGTCGGAATGCGCGTTTAGCACCGGTGGACGTATTCTTGTTTCATTTAGGAGTTCATTGACTCCTAAATGTGTGCAAGCTCTTATTTGTGTTCAAGATTGGCTTAGAGAAGAGAAGAATCATATTAGTGTTTAAGAAGACTTGAAGTATCTTGAGGAACTCGAGCTTGTAAGCTTTAATATTTTGTGTGTATTTTAGTTCAAAATAATATATCATACTTTCTTATTTGTATGACAATGACATATTTGGTCGAATTATCTTTAAATATGGAAAATAATGGAAGCACTAGCATTGCTTGATGTATAGTTGCAACTTGAAACTTGAGTGGTAAGTTTAATACTCTATTTGTTTGGTGATATACTTTTGTAGTTTTGTTTTATTATCATCAAAAAATAATATTCTAACTTATGATTTATATATTTTTTTTAGGTTCAACTGCAATTCTGAATTATGCTGCTGCTGTAATTTTGTTGTGGATGTAGCATTTTGTAATTCTGCTGCTGTAATTCTGAATTTTTGCTGCTGTAATTCTGTTGTGGATGCAACTGCTTTCAATAGCTTTTTGTTATTCTGTTTATTCAAGTGCAATCATGGAAAAAACGTTGTTGTTTTTAAGAATTAGAGTCTGCTGTAATTTTGTAGTTTTTGTTGCACTGCTGCTACTGTTTTTTTTTTAAGTATGCTGCTACTATTTTTGCTACACTGTTGCTGCAGTAATTCTGTTGTGAGAGTGAGACTGATATAATGTTTATTATGTTGTTGCTGTAATTCTGTTGTGGATGTAGCGTTTCGTAATTCTACTACTGTAATTCTGAATTTATGTTGCTGTAATTCTGTTGTGGATGCAGTTGCTTTCAACAACATTTTCATTTTTGACAGTGTAATAATGTCTTAAAGTGTAAAAGATATGTAATCCAATGAAATATGTCTTGGCAGCAAGCTGGGCAAGACATATAAAGTGTGATTTACATCTTGTTTTTTATTTTTGAGTTTGCTGAAACCGTTTTTGAACTAAGGCAGGCAGCATTTCATTAATTCATTGTCACTCGTTAATGTTGCTTATTTAGCGAATATTAAACCGAAACCGTACCGAACCAAAATAATAAATACCGAACCGTACCGAAATAATTTGGTATGGTATTTGGTATATACAATTGATAAACCGAATACAAAAATACCGAACCAAAATACCAAATTCCCACCCCTATTGGTACCTCCAATTTCAACAATTTGAATTTGTGTACATTCCTCAAAAGGCTATAAAAGGACAAACGTTAGCAGACTTCTTGGCAGATCACCCTATACCTGATGATTGGAAGCTAACTAACGAACTTCATAATGAGGACACAATGGTCATTGAAGTTCAAACTCCATGGAAGATGTAATTTAATGGTGTTGCACATTGCAGAGGAGCTGGTGCTAGTGTAGTATTTGTAACTTCCCAAGGAGAAGTTTTGACCTACTCCTACTCATTCACCTTGACACAACTCTGTTCCAACAATGTTGTTGAGTATCAAGCATTAATACTTGGGCTTGAAATGACTGTTGATATGAAGCAGTTGCAGTTGCAAGTCTTTGGTGACTCCTAATTAGTGGTTAATCAGCTTTTAGGTAGTTACGAGGTCAAGAAAACCTAAACTATGCCCTTATCATAATTATGCTAAGAAATTGATAGGATGGATTGGTGATGTGATTATTCAACATGTACCTAGGAAAGAAAAAAATAAGGCTGATGCTCTAGCTACCCTAGCTTCATCGTTAATCCTGCCTAATCAAGCGCAAGTTACTATCTGCCAGAAATGGGTAGTACTGTCGCCAAATGAGGTGAAAGTGAAGAAGTGAACTCGAGCATCTTGTGGCCGTTTCTGAAGCTGAGAAGGAAGAATGGAGACAACCCATCATCGACTACTTAAGCTATGGGATACTTCCAGAAAGTTCGAGGAGAAGGACATAAATTCGTCGTCGTGCACCTTGCTTCCTTTACTACATAGATACTCTATACAGAAGGTCATTCGAAGGAGTACTCTTGCGATGCTTAAAGGAAGATGAAGCACTTCAAGCTTTGCAAGAAGCACATTCTGGGATATGTGGGTCACACAATATGGACCAAAGCTCCACTTTTATATAAAAAGGATGGGATATTATTGTCCAACAATGGTAAAAGATTGCTTGGACTACGCTCGAAGATGCAAGGCTTGCCAATTCCATGCGAATTTTATTCATCATCCTCTTGAAGTGTTGCACCTGACTGTTGCATCCTGGCGGTTTGACGATTGGGGATTGGATGTTGTTGGACCACTTCCAAAGTCGTCTGGTGGGCACCTATACATCTTGGTTGCAACTGACTACTTCTCAAAATGGGCTGAAGCTGCGACTCTTAAGGAAGTAAAACAAGAAAATGTTGCAAGTTTCATCCGAGTAAACATAATCTATCGCTTTGGCATTCCTCATTACATAATAATGGATAATGGCAAGCCATTTGACAATAGGTTTATGAACACTATTTGTGATCTCTTCGGCTTCAAGCAAGATAACTCTTCTATGTACATTGTTGCCGCTAGGGGTGTGCATTCGATTTATCGATTCGATTTTGACCCTTATCGATAATTACTTATCGATTATCGATTTGTACATATGCTTATCGTTATCGTTTCAATAAAGTTTCGATTTTTTTGATTTCGGTTTATCGATTTTTGGGGCTTATCGATTCGGTTATCGATTACACCAATAAGAAAATTTGCGGGATTCCACCAATAAGAAATATTTGCTAGCTCTAAGCGATGTTGTCATGTTTAGTACCCTTACTTAATATATGTATACAATGTGTAAAACATGTATAAATAGTGGATAGCTAATAGAGATAGACGGCTAATCATTACTATATCATACCAAATGATACTACGATTAATTGATTTAATTCAGGCAGACTAATTATTCTTCAGCTCCTTACCTAACTGACCAAAAGAACTTCTACCAAATTATAATCAACTTACTGAGAGAACCCATTTGGAGATAGAGAATTACCAGATCTGTGGAAGAAACCGACAAAGGAGGAATTTTGAGTGAAGAAAATTTAAGGTTTCAGCAGTTCAGCTCTAAAGGGGCAGGAGGGTAGGGCCGTAGGGGAAAATCTTGAGGCAGAAGCAGCGTGAAGTCGTGAAGAGGAAAGAAAATAATAGGGTAGGGAAAATTAGAAAATAATAAGGGTAGAGGAAAATGGAAATAATAAGTTAGGGTAAAGAAAACCACGGGCAAAAAAAAAAAAAATTATTTCTTATCGATAAATCGATAAGCGAAGTGGACAAAATCGAAATCAAAATCGATAACTCGATAAGAAAATTTTCGGAATCGAAATCGAAATCGATAAATCGATAAATCGATATCGATAAATCGATAACAAATAATCGATTCGATTTATCGATAAACCGATTCGAATGCACACCCCTAGTTGCCGCCAATGGTCTGGCTGAGGCATTCAACAAGACTCTATGCAACTTGTTAAAGAAAGTTGTCTCCAAATCCAAATGATAATGGAATGACCATATGGGAGAAGCTCTGTGGGCATATAGGACAACTCACCGCACGCCAACACAAGCGATCCCTTATGTACTCGTTTATGGAGTCAAAGTCGTCTTACTACTCGAGCGTCAAATACCTTCATTACGATTATCTATTAAAGAAGATATCACTGATGAAGAAAATGCTCGACTTTGATTAACAGAGTTGGAGGCTCTTGATGAGAAGAGGTTGGAAGCTCAACAGAGTCTTGAATGTTATCAAGCTCGATTATCTCGTGCCTTCATAAAAGAGTTCGCCAAAGATTCTTTCAAGTAGGAGATCAATTCCTTGTCGTACGAAGACCCATTATTAATTCCCATAAAGTTATAGGGAATTTCACTTTAAAATGGGATGGGCCATATGTCGTACAAGAAGCTTACTCAAGCGGGGCTTACAAG
Organism: Nicotiana paniculata; assembly: GCA_005239505.1. Classification (NCBI taxonomy): domain Eukaryota; kingdom Viridiplantae; phylum Streptophyta; class Magnoliopsida; order Solanales; family Solanaceae; genus Nicotiana; species Nicotiana paniculata. The sequence goes on along the minus strand of MDKI01277469.1, from coordinate 35,985 downwards.
ATGGTGGATGCAGATGGCATGAGAATCGGCCCTATCAGTGGCAAGTTTTTGAAGAAGTATTATCCTTGAAGTTGTAACGCTCCTTGACGCACGAGTCTAAACTGCATGTTCCTACACTCCTGGCCCGCAAGAGTATAAACTGTGTACAATCCAAAAACAAAAAGGTCTGCTAGGTTGAAAAACCTCAAAAGAGGAGGCCTAGGCAAAAGTTAGGACATAAAAATATTTTAAAAAACAAAAAATATAAGAAAATCACCCACTCTGAACTACGGTATTCCTTGATCCTCTTCACTGAGGTACGTAGGCAGCTTAGAGTTTCATTCTGAGTTCACTCGCATGATTTCAAAAGATACATATTACCTCAATCATTGTCCAGATGAAGTATGGTGGAAGTAATTCATTCAATCAACACTTGAAAATCGGGCTGAAATATCATTCTTCTGTTGAACCTTGGATCTCATATGATGTAGAGAGGGAAAACCTCCATGGTAAATCAATGTCTTCAATGGGACGATTATATTCTTTTAGGAGGCTACCAAGTATTTTCTTTGAAGCCTGAGGATTCACTGTGTCTTCATGTTTGCCAAATCTTTAAGTTCTCTTGTCTTCAAGTGTAAATATTTAATCCCTCCAAGTCTTCAAGTTGAAGTCTTCAAGTCTGTCGGTCTTTAAGTTGAAGTCCTCAAATTCGCTGGCCTTAAGTTGAATTAGTTAAGCCCTCCAAGTCTTCAAGTTAAAGTCTTCAAGTTTGCTAATTTTTCAAGTTGAAGTTTAAAAGTCCACGCTCTTCAGGTTTTTGTTGGTATGCGAGTTGAAGTCTACAAAGTCCACCACGTCTTCAAGTTCGTGTGTCTTCAAGTTGAAATATTTAAGCCCTCCAAGTCTTCGAGTTGAAGTCTACAAATTCCGCCAAGTCTTCAAAGTTTGCCAAGTGTTCAAGTCGATGTCGTCAAGTCCACCAAGTTTTCAAGTTGAAGGTTTCTAATTTTCCAATCTTAAGGTGGACATATTAGTCCCTTTGCACCTTAAGTTGGCCTCTTCACAGGTTTGTCCTTAAAAGGAACTATTGCACCTTAAGTTGGCCTCTTCGTGGGTTTGTCCTTAAAAGGAACTATAACTTTCTAATCTTTAGTTGGACATGTACCCTTTGCACCTTAAGTTGGCATCTTTGTGGATTTATCCGTCTATATAGGATGTGGATTTGTCTATCTATATGGTTATGCGGATATGTCCGTCTATATGGAGTAAGATGGATTTGTCCGCCTATATGATGATGTGGATTTGTCCGTCTATATGGTGATGTGGATTTGTCCGTCTATATTCGATGTAGATTTGTCATCTATGTATTGTGATGTATTTGTCCTTCTATATGTTGCGAGGGTTTTGTCCTTTTATATGTTGTTGTTGGATTTGATCATCTATTTACCGTCATGGATTTATCCTTCTATGGGGCGTAATAGAGCTTCCCGTAGACTTGGCACTTGACGACTTTTCTCTTCTTGACCTACCAAAAATAAAGGGAACAAAAAAAAGGGCAAAGAAAACGCAAAAGGGAAGAAAAAATAAGTTACCTCAGCATTGTACTTCTTGTGACTTGCAAACACTGTAAATTGGTGTACAATGAGGGAAGATCATATAGCCTTATATAGGTGATTTAAAACTACGCTGAAAATTTAGTTCCGGTGTGGTATCAATAGAAAATGCGGCTAACAACTAGTTTCCATCACAAATTGGGATGCTATAATTTGATTCCTACTCAAACTAGGAAAATGCCAGCTGTGCATATTGGGTTTGGAATTTGACGATGTTAGTCTAAGAATGACAAACACGTCTCAAAATACATCTCGGATGAAAACGTTAATAGCAATTAGGATTCATTTCAATGTGATCACTGGAAAGAATATCCAAGCGTTTCTTCTCTATATGTTAAGTTCATCAAAATGTTTATGTGTTTCTTTATTGGAGACAATAATGGTGTATGCTTGCATCACTTCATTGGTATTTCACGTGAGAATTGGGACATTGAAAAAGATAAAGTGCATTATCATTAATGGCATTGTCTTTATTTTCATTGTAATATTCATAATTGATTTTGGATTTCACATGGGCGGGATCCTGCATTAACCAAGTTGGAATATTTATCTAACTTTGCAATTGCATAAACCTTAAATAAAATAAGTTTGAAAATTATGGAAAGCTTGAGAATTGATAGCTTTCGTTTGTATGATAAGCAACTTGCAATTTGCACAAGCTTGTAAGTGTGGATACTTCAAGCCCAGTCTTTCAAAGTTGATAAGTTAATAGTTTGACAAGTCCTGAAGCAGGGGGCATTTGTAGATATTTAAATTTTATTGAATCTAAATCCATAAATCTATAAAACTATTTGGACTGTACTTTAAATTCAAGGTATATTAGTCCAAATAAATATTATGGACTAATATAGTTAGACTAATTATATTAGTCAAACACATATGTGTTAAATAATAAGTTCAAATCTACTGGGCTAGCCTATTCGATTGAGCTACAAATGATGAGCCCACCTAATTAGGCCTAATATGCCATCTTCCTAGAGGCCCAATTTAGTGTCACGTGTCCAATGCGTGGCACGCCAAGTTAAGCGGGAGAGTCAATAGGATCATGCCGCGTGTTAAAATGACAAGGCATGCCAAGTCACATTAAAAGGCTAATGAAATCGCGCCACGTGTGCAAGTGACGTGTTCTGACCAAACAAATGCGGCCTTGTCACACTTCAATTTGATTGGTCGGAAAGAGTTTGTTCTTATCATAACTCTTCCCTCCCACAACTAAAAATAGGGGTCTTCATAACCCAGAAAATACACCAGAAGTTATAACAAGAAAACACAAGGGAGCTCGTGGATCAAAGGCTACAATTCTCTGCAAACTGCAAGTGTTCAAGCATTCAAGCACTCCAACACATATTTCAAGTATTCAAGATCAAGAACGAAGTCAAATTAAATACAAGGTGTTCAAGATCAAGTCTACTTGTTCATGATACAATTCGTGGCAACAATCAAAGTGTTCGCGATAGATAAATCAAATTCATATTCAAGATCAAGCTCAAAGTCCCTTGAATTTATATTGGAAAAGTAGAATAAGAGGAACAATAGAGATTATAACACTCAAATATTTGAAATAAAATACTACAATTATTGCAATATTTTTCGGTATTGATTTTATTTTCTCGACGCAATTTATTGTCTACAAGGCTATCCTCAGCAATTGCAATAATCGGGTTCATTAATATTCCTGGTATAGTAGATGCTATCCACATATGATCATACTCAATTCGATTGAATTGTTTGATCTTAAATCCTAAGTATTCCTTCTTCTTTTTTTTCTAACTCATTTTATCTATAATTTATATCTAATCTATTTTTCTGGCTTGTCCAAGTAGAATAGCCAATCCATTTCCTTTTCTTTCAGTTAGCAGGTTGGGCAAAATCACTAAAGAAAAAAACCTATTCAATTAGCAAAAAAGGAGAGAGATCCAAACTCTCGCTAGTTCTTTGTTAAAACTATAGTGATTTTCAAGACGGGGGCCATCAACCGCTCAACCATCTCTCTAAAAGACTACTTTTGTTTTATTATTCATAATAGAACATGGCCTTAGGACTTTTTAGTAAGTGGTAGTGTTCCAATAACCAATAAGAGGGTTAGATCATTAGTTCACAATTTATAACTAACTCGAATATTTTTTTTTTGACTCAATTCCAAGAAAATAAAATTAAAAAATAATAAATAAAAAGAGGGGCGAAGTGTAGTTGCTCTTGCCTTTTGGATAACGAGAGTACCGACAGATAAAGTGAAAAGTCCATAAGGAGAAACTTCCAGCCCCAAACAATTTGGATAAAGAATTTTTTTTATATGTTAGTGAAATCCTTCTCATGACTCAATCATACAAGTGCTTCATTTTTTGTTTTCAATTTTTCGAGAGTAATATCCTTTTGTTCATTTGGAAGTATAGGTAAAAATTTCTTTATATAAAATATATCTCATCTAACATATTTATACATGTTTTTTAGAGACTAATCTAACATTGTAAGTTATGTAAATATATCAAAAACTTTAATGTGAAACTATTTAACTGTTACACCTCATCTTTTCGTACGTGAGAGTACGTCGTAAGTCAATTGATGTAAGTTCAGAAATAAGATTATATTTGGAAGCATATAAAGTAATTTAATCAAACAACCTTGGAGGTTACAAATATTTAAGATCATGAATAATGAGTACAAAGAGGGTTGGAAAGCTTAGAAGCTAAACCAATTGAAGAAAATAAGTTTCGTCGAAAGTAGACAAGTTTGGAATGTTATAACATGTACTTTAGGGTGAGACTATGGTTCATTACATGATAAGGAGGTTATTCTATGAGTTATGTTTGTCATATGATAGTCGTGTGCTACGTTTTGAAGTCAAGCAAGTTGTGGAACAAAAGTTGTCAAAGGTCTTCACAAGTTACATTCATAAATTTGTTGAAACATAGGTCAAATGTGTCTGAGATCCCAATATACTTAGAATTAGGGGATTATCTACCTACAAAAATGAATATCTATGAGTCTAGTTTCAAACACATTAAACCGTTTATCGATATGACATAGGAGTAGAGAGATATTTGCAGTTTCGCGAGACTACGCAGACATCATAAGTGACAAGTAGGTGGGTCACTAAAGATTTTTGAGCAACATATTTTGTGTATTATATGAGGTCTTATTGGGACATATTCAATACCAAATTAAAATTCTTGGAATTTAGTTTCCAATGCTCTTAACCATTCGTTCATATGACATCCGGATAAAAATATATAAGCGTCGGAAGATGGGCCAATGCTAGGGTGCCAAGCTAGCACCTCTTTGACTTTTCCAAAGTTGATATATATAATTCTTAGGTCAGATATCTCTTCATTTTTTAGTATAACACAACCAGAGAACACCCCTAAATATATCCTTAAGCTATCTTCTAGGGTTTCAAAGAAGATTATCATCCCGGGCATGAAATCGAGAAACGATAACATCAAAGCGATCCCTACGACGTAAGTGTCATTATACCGCATCTCTTTTTTCTTTGTAGTTAGAGTTTTGGAAGGTAATTCATAGTTAAGAAACGTCTAATATCTGTATTTAAGTGTTTAAATATCAAGTAAGGTTGATAACTGTGTTTTCTAATAGTCAGAACTCACGGGACGGTGATCGGAAGCCGTGAGTTCGAGTTATTTGACTTGTAGTGGACTGTTTTTGGGTTGTTTCGTGTTGGCCTCTTGTGCGTATGTTTTATGGAGATTTGGAGGGTAAAATGTGTGGGAAAACAACACATAATGACGGAATGGTGGGATGGTTGTTCATCGTTATTTTTGTTAAGGTTGTTTGACACTACTTTTGTTGTCGTTTCTTGTATGGAGTGATTAGGGTGTGTAGGCTGTTTTGTGATATATTATGGTGGAGATAAGGTTGGGAAATGATGAATACCTGTTTTTATTGTTTTGTTCATGGTGTTTTTGGTATATGGTATTGGAGGAGGGCCTTGTTACAAGGGAGATACTGCCCGAATTTACGTAAACGAGCTACTAGCTTAAGTTACAGACTTAGCCCTTGCTCAACACTGACTTTGAATCTCCTTATGATATGATATATTGAGTTTACTTGTTTGAAGAGTTTCTTGGAAGAAATTAAGGAATCAACTTGGTTAAGGTATGTTAAGGCTCTTCCTTCATTCTTTTGGCATGATCTAAAGTGAAACGAACGTAAACGATAAGCTATTTCATAATGAATCTACTCCTAGAAACTAAGGTTGTCCATGTTGTTCTTTCTTTACAAAGTTATTCTAAGAAAGTATGTATGATCCTTGAGTCCTAGTGAAACTCATATTCACGATATGATGTCCATAATGTTAATAGAAGGTGCAACTACCTTACGTCACTCCAAAGGTTTAGATCGTGATTTCACGAGTCCAACATGCATTATATATAGTATCTATTTTACTCTACCAAGCCGCGCTATGGTCGTCCGGGTATGGCACCTATTGTGCAACCACTGATCAGTTGGGTTTACCGAGCTCCACGTGGGCGGGTACGATTCTACCGAGCCTTATGATGGCTGTGTTTGTTCTTACCGAGTCCTTTTCGAGGTCGGGTATGATATGATGATGATGATGATGCCCACAGAGGCGGATGTTTTTAAAAGATTATGTATATATATGTATCACGCATTTCATGTCACTATCTCTCAAAGGCACTCATATGCTACAAGTTGTATTTCCTACATCTCTTTACATTACTGTTCTTAGTTATGCTTTTCTGCCTTACATACTCAGTACTTTATTCGTACTGACGTCCCTTTTTCTTGGGGATGCTGCGTTTCATGCCCGCAGGCCCCGATAGACATGTTGACAGTCCTCCTAGTAGGCTATCAGCTCAGCGGAAGGTGTTGCTGCACTCCACTTGCTCCGGAGTTGCCTATTTGGTCAGTATGATTGGGACATGCATTGACTGGTATGGCGGGGCCCTGTCCCGACCTTTTTGATGTTTATGTACTCTTAGAGGCTTGTAGACAAATGTCAGGTATATGGATACTTGTATGGCCTTGCCGGCCTATGTTTTGAGTTTACAAATGGTCATGTCAGCCTTATAGGCGCGTATGTCACATGTATAAGTTTCTATATCATGTTAGGTCTTCATATGTCTAGCATTCCCTTATGTTTTATTTCGATTATGTCATGATGACCATTTTTGGCACATTTACCCGTGATAATATGATAAGAAAGATATGTTATATTGGTGCTCGATTGAGTAAGGTACCGGATGCCCATCGCGGCCCATAGGTTGGTCGTGACATTAACTATATCATATAACTCAAGTTATTATTTATTTCTCTTCTTTCTCTTAGTCATGGTAGCTTCAGCATTTATATTTCCCCTTCCCGTGTCCTTAGGTTTTGATACAATTGCGTGTTGCCTTCTTAACTTTTCAATTGGCTCTTTAATACACTTTAAAGATTTCTCCATTTTTTGTCTCTGCTAATTTTCTATGCGACTATCTATTGCTTTAGTCATTATTTCTCACTTCTCACCCCATCATCAAAATATTTGTAGCCAACCTTTTATTCAAAACACATACTATGTTATTTTACTTGCTACTTCATCAATGCGACAAATGTTTAGAGGATTATGATATTATAACTAATTTTCAGTAACTATCAACCTATCGCAAAACCTTTTTAGAATCAGAAGAAATCAACTATTGTGAAACTCACATGAAGTGGAGTTAATTAGTAATAATAGCTAAAATAAGGTATGAAAGGTTATTATATCTTATTCCTACCAAGCTATTAGTCCAGTTTTATACTCATGAGATCGAGGGGTCGTTTGGTAGGATGTATAAAAATAATGTTAAATATGGTGAATTAATAATGCTGGTATTAGTTATGCTAGTATTAGTTATGGTGACATATTTCTTATTTATTATTTGGTTTGATGTATTAAAGCATTGCACAATTTCTAAGAAAATTGCTTGTTTACAAAAATACTCTCAAAATCAGTCCATCACTCTAACTTTTTAAAAAGAAACATATGTTGAGAAATATTTTTATATGAATTTTTTTTAAAAAAATATTTTATTCTACTTATATTGTAATATAGAACTAAATATTTATTTATAAAAAGAGAAATATGTTAAGTATTTATTTATTTACTAGATATATAATTTTATTCTCACTATTTGGATTATTTTAAACTTGCATTATATAATAACTAGCATATTTTAATCAAGCATAAATTTTGAAGGACAATTTTGTCTTTAACTAAGCTAGTGCATGCATTAAAACTCATAGCATTGCTAATATCATGGTTTTCTATGCATTAGTTATGCATATGATAATACCAAATAGGATGTATCACTAATGCTTGCATAACTAATGCATAAATTCAAAAAATCTACCAAACAAAGTATTATTAGTATACAAAGCTAATGCATATATTATTTTATTTAATACATCCTACCAAACGACCCCATTGCTATAATACACTTGAAAGTAATGCAAGCGAAGTGCAAAGCTAAAAATAGATGAAAAAGTCAATTGATGTACAATGTTTTGCCTTTGGTGTGTATATATATGTGGTATGGCTGTGCGGCAAAAGAGACCAAAGCCCATTGGAGATGGGAATTTTGGCAAGAGAGGGAGTGGAGTATTAAAAGGTGAGGAGAGGGTCAAACTCAAAGTACAAAAGTAGGCCTCAGTGTATGATTGGGTGGTGGAAGGCAGCTACGTTGTTATACTGTTACGCTTAACATAGTCATCTTTCTATAACTGGATATCCCCTCAAATCAAATCACCACTCTCCTCTATCGACTAAAATACTCCCCCCCAAATCACTCATTCCCCTTTTTATGCAGATTCCAGGTTCCCATTCTATTGCCCTTTTCCAATTCGCAGAGAGTAACAATTTTGTGCCATTCTTGAATACCCACTTCAAGATTTCATCTCCCAGGCATAAAGGTACTGTCTTTTCATGTTTTCTACCCCTTTGTTTATTGGCTAGGGTTTTGCTTTTTCTTTGTTACCGTGATGTTTCAATTCGGTTTTTGTTTTTGTGTGTTTTATCTTCGGAAATCTTGTCAATAATGTTGGGCTTGTTTAATTTATGTATTAGGTGTTTATCTGGATTGTCTTGTGACATATGTTGGGGAAATAATTACTAGCTTTTTGGAGTTTAAAACTGGTTTAGCATCACCAAATGGCACACTGTTTGTATTGTTTAAGATTGCATAATCTTCACCTGCAGATATTTCATAAATACTGATGAGAATTATGGGTTTTACTTTCTGCATTTGTAGATGTTTGATCCTTGATTTGGTTATACAAATTTAAGATTGGCACTTGTGCTGTCGGTTGATCTGATTCACTTCCCTTTTCGAACTTGTTTATTGAATGTTAAGGCTTTTCATGGACTTATCGTTTCCTCGAGATTGAATTTCTTTTTGGTTCTCTGAGATATTTTGGGAGCAGAAGTTTAATGCTTTATTGGTGGCTGGATGTGTGCAATTGGCGTTTAATCTTATATTTGTTTCGTGAATGTTGCTTTAGGTCATGGCTGGGAAGCGAGTTATAGCCATATGTCAGTCAGGTGGTGAATTTGAAACTGATAAAGATGGTTTCCTTTCGTATAACGGCGGAGATGCTCATGCTATGGAAATGGATGACAAAATGAACTATAATGATTTCAAGATGGAGGTAGCTGAGATGTTTAACTTCAGCCTTGCTACCATGTCAGTTAAATATTTTCTTCCTGGAAACAGGAAGACACTTATAACAATCTCTAATGACAAAGACCTTAAGCGCATGATCAAATTCCATGGGGACTCTGATTCTGCCGAGATCTATGTGATGACTGAAGATGCTGTTGATCCTGATTTCTCAAACATGCCTGGCAGTAGGTAGATTCCTTGCTGCTGCCTAAATATGTAGAATTCTCCCTTTTTAAAGGATGAAATATATAGGGATAATACTGTGTTGCAGGTCAAGCCGAACGACTTTATCAGAAATGGCGATCCCTGTTGACGCTCCTCTGAGTGTCGTGGAGGATATCGTGGATGACCCCAACGAGCCTGGCCTCTTGCTTGATGCCAATTTTGATGTTGTTAGTGATACAAACAACATTGACGACACAATTGGGATAGAAGCTGAAATGCCTGTTCCTGTTTCATTCGTTGCCGCTAATTATGACGAAAAGAATGCTAAAGCTGCTCAGCAGTGGCAGAATGATATAACTGGTGTGGGTCAAAGGTTTAATAGCGTACATGAATTTCGCGAGACATTGCGAAAATATGCTATTGCAAATCAATTTGCTTTCAAGTACAAGAAGAATGATAGTCATCGAGTTACTGTAAAATGCAAAGCAGAGGGCTGTCCATGGAGAATTCATGCATCAAGATTGTCAACCACCCAATTGATTTGCATTAAAAAAATGAATCCTACACATACATGTGAAGGGGCTGTTGTTACTAATGGATATCAGGCAACAAGGAGTTGGGTGGCTAGTATTATAAAGGAGAAGTTGAAAGTTTTCCCGAATTACAAGCCAAAGGACATAGTCAATGACATACAAAAGGAATACGGCATCCAGTTAAATTATTTCCAGGCATGGCGTGGAAAAGAGATTGCTAAAGAGCAGCTTCAAGGTTCGTATAAGGAGGCATATAGTCAGCTGCCGTTTTTTTGTGAAAAAGTAATGGAGACAAATCCTGGAAGTCTTGCAACTTTCACTACAAAGGATGACTCAAGCTTTCATAGGCTATTTGTATCATTTCATGCTTCACTCTATGGCTTCGAACAAGGCTGCAGGCCCCTGATTTTCCTTGATAGTATATTCTTAAAGTCTAAATACCAAGGCACTCTGTTAGCAGCAACAGCTGCTGATGGGAATGATGGTGTTTTTCCTGTTGCTTTTGCCATAGTAGACGCAGAATCTGATGATAACTGGAGTTGGTTCCTATTACAGCTTAGAACTGCATTGTCAATGTGTCGTGGTATTACTTTTGTGGCAGATAGAGAGAAGGGGCTTAGAGAATCAATTGCTGAAATATTTCAGGGCGAGGACGTCTTTCATGGCTACTGTCTACGCTATCTTTCTGAACAACTTATCAGAGATGTGAGAGGCCAATTTTCTCATGAAGTCAAGCGCCTTTTGGTTGAGGATTTTTATGGTGCAGCTTATGCATCAAAGCCTGAAGGCTTCCATAGGTGTGTTGATAGCATAAAAAGTATTTCAGTAGATGCTTACAACTGGGTAATGCAAAGTGAGCCGAATAATTGGGCAAATGCTTTCTTCCGTGGGATGCGATATAACCACATGACATCAAACTTTGGAGAGCTTTTCTACGGTTGGGTATCAGATGCTCATGACTTGCCAATCACCCAGATGGTTGATGCAATAAGAGGTAAGATTATGGAGCTCATTTATACCCGGCGGACTGAGTCCAATCAGTGGGTGACAAGGCTAACTCCATCTATGGAGGAAAGGCTAGAGAAGGAAAGCCTAAATATTAGTTCTCTTCAAGTGTTGACATCTAGTGGTACCAAATTTGAGGTACGAGGGGATACCGTAGAATTTGTTGATGTTGACCATTGCGATTGTAGTTGCAGAGGTTGGCAGCTAACTGGTTTACCTTGTTGCCATGCAATAGCTGTCATGGTTTGCCTTGGCCGTGATCCATACGACTATTGTGCCAGATACTTTACTGCTGATAGTTATAGATCAACATATTCAGAGTCAATACATCCGATTCCAAGCTTAGAAAGGCCCAAAAAAAAGGATGCTTCTCAAGCTGCTGTAACAGTAAACCCTCCTCCCACCCGTCGTCCACCAGGGCGGCCAACTACTAAGAAGGTGGGTTCCCATGAAGTAACTAGGCGTCAACTCCAATGCAGTAGATGCAAGGGTACAGGCCACAATAAGTCAACTTGCAAAGAGGTGTTATTGGAAAGCTAAGCTCTATAGGTATCTACTTTATTTTTCCTCTATGTCTTGTGGGTTGTGCGCGCGCGCGCGCGTGTGTGTGTGTGTTGGGGGGGGGGGGGTAATTGGGGCTGTTATCTATTTATACATGTATACAATTTTTTTTTAATTTGATATTCGCATGTATTATTTGCGTAAGCTGCCTAACAAGCTTCCAATGCAATAGGTTAGAATTTTGGTTCAGTTCGACAATCCAGTATGTAAATGATTTGGAAAATGGCTTAAGTCAATACAATAACTTATATAATTGAATGAAAGACCAAATGGTAGAGCTCTGGCATTGCATTTTCTCCCCTAGAAAATATCTTATTTTCTCTGAAGTCTGAAAACTTGGAGCATATATACAGTCATTATGTATCTTTTGTCGCCGCAATATATGAGATTATATACTTGTAGTTAGCTTGACAATGTACCTAAAAAGATTATTTGTGAGCTTGATGACCTTGATAGTTGTTTATTTTTTATGTTGGATCTCATGGATAAATTTTACCAGGCTGATCCTCGTATACTGTGCCCTTCACAACAGTTACACCACTTGCATTCTGATGGTCTCAAATTGTTGAGACATCTTGCTGTTAAGAAGTGAAAACAAATTGGAAGAAATGGCGTCCAATGAAAATATAAGCGTTTGGAAAAGATTAATAGGAGATTGAGATGCATTGGGAAAAATTTGAATATATTATTTAATAAATATATAGAGAGAGAGGCACCTAAGGAATGGGTATGTGGCTTGGTTGCTTGCGATATATATGTATATATAAGAGAGAGAGAGTGAGGCAACTGAGGAATGGGGAGGTGGCTTGCTTGTGAGCGATATCTACGATTATCGTACCACTACTAATAAAGCTCAAGCACCATAGAGTAACTATGTGGTCAGTCTTATAGAAGTCTAAACCCGATTTTGCCTAACTTCCATCGGAACTCTCTACTAACCTTATTATTATTCCACTATCCAGTGTCGTTAAGGCCATTGCTTTGTTGCTTAAAGCGATAGAAACGATAAAAAGCGAGGGGTCATCGCTGCGTGGGCGAAACTATGTGGTCAGTCTTATAGAAGTCTAAACCCGACCTTGCCGCTATATTTTCATTCCTAACTTAAAAAATGCCAAAGGAACTCTCTACTAACCTTATTATTATTATTATTCTATTATCAGTGTTATTAAAGGCCATTGCTTTGTTGCTTAAGGCGATAAAACGACGAAAAGCGAGGGGTCATCGCTTCATGGGCGAAGCCATGCACTTAAGATAAATGTACATTCTAAGAATGACGCACAAGGTGATTCCAATGAGAAATAATTTATTTTTTGAATCACAACTTTGAGGAGTTGGAATTGTAACAACAACAACAACCCAGTGAAGTCCCGCAAGTGGGGTTTGGGGAGGGTAGTGTGTACGCAGACCTTACTCCCCTGCCTTGGAAGGGTAAAGATGTTGTTTCCGATAGACCCTCGACTCAGGCGGGAAGGAAGGAGTTGGAATTGTATCAACATTATTGTAAATTGGATGTCGAAATTAGTTATTTTTAGTGACATTCGATTGTTATAGTATCTAATTCATATATGTATGGTATTTCTTAATTTTTCTTAAATAGTGCACTTTGCTTCTCGCTTTTTTGCAGCTAGCCCTATGGGACTTATTGTTTTTTTGTACTATTTCCATTTAAAAACACTGTCTTTATCTCGTATTTTATTCTTTTATAAAAAAAATTGTATATTGTTCAAATATCTAACTAGTAAACTCCGATTTAAAAATATGCATGTGCCTCAAATGTGAGTTATTTCTTGTTTGGGTCATCTGTTATTAAGACACATGACCATCACCCTTTGGGGTTTGCTGGATTTGGGGGGTGGGGGTGGGGGGCTGAAAACTTTAAGAACTAAGAAGGTTTTTCCTTTTATGATCACATCACCTTTCCTATATAGTCAATAAATAAATTGAAATTTATTGTCAAAAGGAAAGAAATGTATCAGCATAATTGAATACTGTCCATTGGCAACAGCAAAGATGAGCGAAATTAGGGTGAAAATTGAAGGAACAGCTAAACAGATAATGTATCTTAAAAAGAAAAAAGCTATTCAATGTTGAATGTTAGGTGAAGTTTATCTGCAACAGCGTATTCAAATTGTTTTGTTAGTTCTTGTGTAAAGCCTGAGATAGTAGTGACTAGCTGCCGGCAATGAAAAGATTCAGATGGAAGATGACTTTCTTCAGTAAGGAAACTGATAAGCTGATCTGAGAGTTAGTTCTTTCGCTTTTGTTCATTCACTGAATAAGCTAGCACGAGTAATTATGAACTTGCTTAAGGTAAAGCACATATTAATGTGTTTTCAGTAAGTTAATGAAGGTTATTCCTTATCAAAAAAGTTAATGAAGGTTATCAATGTGTGAAAGTACTAGTGTGGTAAGATAGTTCAAAATTATTAGGATTTATTGCCCCCAGCCCCCAAGGTAAATCCATCACATATCCATTGAGTGCCTTTTCCATTTTAGGATGCTTTGTAATTTAGACCTGCATTCAACATTTTAGGATAAATTGTTACCCATCTCCAACTGGGACCACTCGACTAATCTCATGAACTTGAAAGTTTGTGAAAGAGTTTCTGATTTGACTTTCTAATAAATCACGAGTTGATAGAATTGAATGTGACATTTTCCTCTATCAAGCATTTTTTTATAGTAGCTTTGACAATTAATTTAATGTCTTTTCCTTGCACTATAAGTTTGACATGGAAGTCAAATGAAACCATATCTCCATACAGTATAACTGTGTAACATAGTAGTGCATTGCAGGTCGTTTGGTAGCTGTTTCTTGTATATCCTTGTGCTTGCAGTATTGAGATGTCATTTTGGACTTGTTTTTGGTTGTATATCTCAGATGCTTAGCAATTGAAAATTGTGGTTCTTCATGGCAAGATTGATTATGCTTCTCAATGAACTTCTTTTCCTTGTGCTGTCAGGTCAATGGACAAAAGTGGTCGAGCTTTGGGAGGAAGATACCTTTTCTTGATCATTCTTCCAATCTGTACTTCTAACTTAAGGTTCTTGGTAGTTATTTGAGAATAATGTTAGTGACACATAAACGAGAATATCTTGTTAGTCTCCGTCTGTTCTAAACTTCTAATGTAAATGTGGTGAATTCTACATTCAGGTTGTCACCTTTTTAGTGATGAAAACTTAAAGAGCAGTCCTCCAACTGATTTTCTGTTTGTGGTACTTGTTCAAGAGCAGACAGCAATAAGCGGACCAGAGATATATAGGCATTTTTGCTGTGTCATCATCAAAAACCTTTGCTGTATGGGAACAACAAAAGTGATGGTTCTAAGCTGTTAGTTACCAAAAATTCAGTTGCTACCTTTTCTAAGGTGGATAATAGACAAAGTAGCTTGTCTTACAAAAGGTTCCTTATCAACGACCTATAAAAGCAAAGAAACGAAGGGGAAATCCCATGACCCTATTTCAAAAAAAGAAAAAGAAAAAACTAATTTCTGTTCATTCTCTTGGTAGATTACCTTCACGACAAAAGATATTCTACATGGTTTTCTTGAGTTGTAATCGTAATAAATTATGCAAGTATTATTTGAAAGGACCTTTTATCTAGAAGTAGCTTTTAGCTTTGGGCAAACTTTGCTTTTTGTACTACAAACCGAAATCTGCAGTACAGTGAGGCATAATTGAAACTTAGAAACAGAGAAGTCGTATGTCTGTACTCCTTAGTAGTACTAGCACTTGTACTATGAGTCTATGTCTTGCCTTTCTTTACACCTTAATAAAGCAGCCATTACATTAACCATTTGGCCATTGGCAATTTTCAAGCATTTGTTCTACTATGGAAAGCAGTGGCAAAGAGAGTCTCTATGTGGCAAAGGGAGTCTCTGTTTTGAGGTAAAATATGGTGTGGAAGTATGGAAGATGGAGAGGATAGACAGGGACGAGGTAGAGCATGAGATGTGCAATTTTTGCTTTTGCCCATTCTATGCACTGCCTCTTCCCTGGCTCTCCTCCCTCCACAACCCTCTTTTTCTTCCCTTTTATTTCTATGACTATAATAATGCCCACGAACTAGATATAACACACTCACCGTGATTGCTAAAATTATGAAATGATCACAAGATATTTAATTTGTTCCCTGTGACTATGTACAACCAATATTGATTGTACTCTCATTATTCATCTTGTAAGTAGTCTTAACGTTTTACTCCATGTCCGAACATATATTTTGTGTGGCTATAATTCATGGGCATATTTGACCCTTTCTTCCTTTTTTATCCAATCTCTTTCTTCCTCCATCCTATTTCCACCATAGTCGCAGCTCTACCACTGTGCGTGCAACCAGGTCTACCTTTCAAATTCAATGTGACCAAAAAATTTACAGCCAACACTAACTTTTATTTATTTATAAAATAACTTAAATTCAACAGAAAGAGGGCACCACATAATTACTTTCATCTTACTCTATAACTCTCCGTCCCAACTCCTCCCATACTCTACCGCATCGCCACCACGATACCACCGCGAACAACAAGCCCAAATCTAATTTCAATCTTTCACTTAATAATCTCCACTTTTATCTGCACTGCCATGGATTTCACTTACAAAAATCATCACACAGTCTCAAATAACCGGCCACCACAAACAAAAAAATCCATCATTACAGCCCAAAACATCGTATTATTAGATTTGAACAGAAAAAAGAGCAAGAAAAAGGAGATGGGTTCTCACTGAAAATTTGAGCTTTGGGTTTTTGTTCCTATGAGGTCCTGGTAAACAATTCCCTTTAAAACTATTGATGGTTTCAAATAATCTCTTTTTTATGCTTGATTTTGTATACACTCATATTACTAATCAATGGAAAAAGCAGAGAAAAGTATACAAGTCTACTGAAAAATGGGGCAAGAACGGAAAGGGGGTCTGGTTTCCCCTCAACCTTTCTCTTTACGTGTTCTCTTCTCATTGGTTTACTTGCCACGTCAAGAGCATGTGATTTACACACCATTGTGTTTGTTGGGAGTAGTGCTGGCAAAACGAGACCATATTTTGTCAACCCGTCTAATTCGATCATCCGTTTGGAGGAGGTATTAGAATAAATAATATATTATTAATTTTTTATTTAATATATTTTTTTAATTTATGTATAATTAATATTTATATTAGTCATATATTATATTTGACATTATTCTATGCATAAGTAATGCATAGAAAACCATGACATTAGTAATATCAAGGTTATTAATGTATGCATTAGCATAGTTAAACATAAAATTATCCTTAAAGTCCTTTAAAACTAGAGAATATGGAGAACATTTTGTAAATAATTATTTTTCTTAAAAATTATACAATGTATTATAATTTTAATACACCACAGCAAACAGTAAATAAGAAATGATATTAGCCCATGCATTACTAATACACCTTATTTCGCACTATTCTTATACACCCTACCAAACAACCCCTTAGTGAGTTGGATGAGTGATACTTAAATTGGGTAAAATTTGGATACTTATTTCCTTTTAAATATTGTAAGTAACATTTACCATTGTTAAGCATTTTTTAGAAATATCTTGTTCTTTTTAGGTGCATACTTGAATATCAAAAATAATTTATGAAGCAGAAGTATATTTGTATAATTTTCCATTTGTTCTTGAAGAGTACATTGTTAAGAAAGAATGTTTTTTCCCACTTGTACTACATCATTATTGATAAAGAGATACTCAAGTGTACATTAAGAATTTGTATTTCTCCTCTTTTTTCCTTTTTATTATTATTACTATTATTATTATTATATATATATATATATATATATATATATATTAAATTTATTTAGTTTTATATTAGATTGCAGACAATATATGAAATAGGAAAAAAATGCAGAGTCATATATTATCACTGATATTGCTTGAAGTGCATTAAGCATATTCTCTTTCTAAAATAAAAGCTGTCATATTTTATGGAAGAGTAACTTAAGTTTATGATAGTCAAATTTGAATAAATTTAATGATGAAGAGTATATATTATTCGAGTTAAACTTCGTCTGAAGAAAAGAAAATTATAAATTGCACTTGAAATATTACACTTATATAATATTGGTTAATCCATACCCAACCTATCCAGTTTTGACCCGTATAAAATATTGCGGGTTGAGACCCAACCATTTTCAACATGCCCAAATCCGACCCAACCTGCCTATTTGCCACCACTAGCTGGAACTACAAAATTTGTGTCTAATTGACACAGTTTGTGTTTAAATAAAAAATATTGCATAGAGGGAATTGGGATCAAGTATACCATCCACCACCCCTCTACGAGATGTACAAGTAGCTTAATTTTTATTTTATCATTATCATATTTGTAATACTTGGCATTTGCCATTTCTCAAATTGAAAAGATCCCTTGGCTTCTCTTGGTAACGGTTGAAATGAGTAAAAGTAGGAGCCATCAGATTTGGTGGCGGCTAATTTGGCAAGATGGTCTGCCTCTCTGAAAAAAATGCATGAGATTGACATTTGCTTGGCTCTACGGTGATGTGCTGTCTTAAATCTTCTTCAATATGTGTACTCAAGGTGGTTTACCAGACACTTGGTATTTTTAGACTCGCTATTTAATTTTTAAGAACGAGTTCGGTCGTCACATGTTCTAAAAGCTAGCTACAATGAGCTAGCACCAAGTCTATGGACTCTTTAACTTTAATTATCAACTTGACCTATTATTTGTAGATTGCAAAATCATTCCTACGAGCGATCAGATTACTTGTCCAAAATTTTTGAAACGTAAGAAGGTATAATTTGTAGTGATTCATTTTCGAGCAATTAATACTATTCAAGTCTTGGAATTGTTTTCTTCAAAAGAAGAACGAATATCATTTCTTTGTTTCACTTTCAAAACTGATCAAACGGATAGGCCTAGGAAGCTACATAAACCAAAAGAATAATCAGGATGGGAAAAGTAGTACATTATGTGACAATTTGTGGCGTTTTGTTCATGGAATATAATATTCTTTGATATATTGCAAAGGGTTTTTCGAAAACTGTGTTTGTTTAAGTTTCCTCGAGAAGTTTTTGCAAATGTTCTGCTTTCGAAAAGCTATTTGTTGAAGAAATGGTTTAAGTGTGTGTTTCTAAAAAGTGACATTCTTTCACTCATAAAACACTCACAAATTATCCTGGAAAAACAATAATTATCTAAAAAGTGATTTTGGATTTTCTTTTTCTGCTGATTCATGAGCTATTCATCTGTGGCGCTTAATTATTGTGTCACATAGTTTACTTTTACTTTTTTCAGCAGCAAGCAACAGTTAATTTAACAAACAAGAAAAACTAAGTTATATAGGCAAACAAAATTATATCCTTCAGACGTAAGAACAACACAGGGTTTGAACAAAACTAGGAAATTCAAGTTGCTTATATAGAGAGGAACACAGAAACACAGTTCTGATCCTTTATTTAAAAATAAAAATAAAACGATCGCCCAGGTGAAAAAATCACTCAATGGTTTAGATTTTAATGGAGTCCACCAGTAAAGCGACGATGTGGGGTTTTAGAACCTTTTCTGGATGAGTGTATCCATCTTGATTGTGCTTGTAAGTGACATCAATAATACGAGCGAGATTGAGCATACGAGTGAGAATTTCTGTAGATACAGGAGTTGGTCGAAGAATTCCTTCATTCACATCCTTCCATGCTATCTCAGCCATTTCTTGGAATTTTTCCATTGCTACTTCTGTTGATACGCCATAATCCCTCATATAACACTCAATTCCTGTTGCAATTTGGCCCCTACCCTTCTCAACCTAAAATAGTAATTACAATGTACGTAGTGTAAGTACGAAATCGACCTAGACTTTTAGTTGCAACAATCATATAAGATGCTTTAATTTTATGTAATGCGATCGATGTATACCTCATATGTAGCAATGTCATCTACAACTCGACACAATGTTACATTGGCTTTCAAAATTTTAGGGTTCGTAGCCAACCACTCAAAATCTTCCTTGGTAGCTGATTTCATTCCCAAGTAGGATGTTGTAGTTAGCAAGTAATATGTGCTAGTAGCTAATGCATTGTTAAGGTACTCAGAAACAGGTGGCATATATCCCTCAATGAACCACTTTGCTTCGACAAAATAATTTCTCACAATTTCCTTCATCTATTTAACACAAACAAAGACGACATCCAAAAATTAATCATTACAATATTTCAACAATAAATCTGATTATAAAGAAAAATAAGGTAAATACAGGTGATTTTAAAAACAAAACGTTACATATAAATAAGTGAGTCATACTCTTTCTTTCGCATAGTGGACAACATAGGATTTGTCATCCTTTGACAATTCCTTTTCATAATCTTCATAAAGGTCTATAAGAGCCTTAAAACTGATTTTCATGTAATCTGGGAGTCGATCAATTTGACTAATATCCCACCTGATACATAAAAAATTTAGTATATAGTAAGTTTCCCACTTAAGAAACCATATAATAAATTCATAAACTGTGGAAACACAAGTTTATACCTCTGTATGGCATCGGTGTAGACCTCAAGTTCTTTTACAATGCCATAAGCATCGAATGTGTCATCTACTATCGAAATCACTGCTATAGTCTTAGCAAGCATGACACGAGCCTGAGAATATTGAGGTTCAGCATACACCCCTATTGTCCAAAAGTAGCATTCAACTGCTCTATCCCTAGCATATGGAAGTGTTGTCACAAAATCCAACTCTTTCCACCAGCTACAAAATAAGTAGGCAACCAACCTTAGAATATATATGAGAAATATTTATTGTGAGCAAATAGTTTATACGTAAAATATCATTGTACCTTGATACTTCGCTGAGTTCTTGTTTATGCAACATCTGAAGTAAGTTGTAATCCAATTTAGCAAACCGAAGTAGCACATCATTTTTCAGTTCCTCCTCTTCGTAGATAGAGATGAAGTAACGCGTCTCCACTCTTGGAATGCTTTTATGGAGAGATTGCTCAAGGGCATGCGTCACTTGCTTACTCAGAGGTGACTTCAAATGTGGAGCTGCAGATTGAAGATGAGCAGTGGCAAAAGCAAGTGCCTCTTCCAAAATATCCTCTCCATGAGTCCTTACATGTGAAGCTTCGTATAAGCTCAATAGACCCTTTGCATCATTACTAAGAGACACCTTGAATTTGCCTTTTACATCTTGGAATCTGCTAAAAATTTCTGGATCATGAATAAAAACAAAAGATTAGTTATCACATGCAGCAAAAGTTGAAAAACACTGTATACGTAATGGACCTACTTGGGGAGATATTGTAACCATGTTGTCTCAACATTCGAAATTGAAGGGCACAGGTGTACAAATCATTGTACTCATGACCTTCAAAATTTGGATTTTCTTTATAAATCTCATCCAACATGTCTTGTATTTGTTTCTCAAAATGATACGCTAAGCCAAGGCGCTCAACAGTGTCTATCAAATTCAACTTTTCAGCCAATGATCTTTCACAAGCTGCTGCCAACATACTCCTTGTTTCCTCCTTCAATGTTTCAATCTCTTCACCATATTTTTCTGCCACCTGTAAATGTATTTATTAAGTTCATTCATATATATATTCAACTTAATTAAAAAGACTACTAGTAGAGAAGATACCTGATTGTCAACAGAGAATGAATGGAAACTATCCCCCCAAAGACTTGGAGAGAAATTGGCAACTGGACGAACAATCTGCTCATCGTTGTTAATGAGAGCAGCTTGGGCCATTTCTTGAGAACTGGATATATATAATTAAGCTAGTGGAAATTAAAAGCAAGATAAAGAGCTAGGGTTTTATTTCCCTTTAATTTGTTTTGCTTTTATCTTTTATTTCTTGGTGCAGAGAAGTGAACAAGCTAAGTGATGATCGAAATGGGAAAGAATGTATGGGTATTTATAGCTGTGATGAGAGTCTTTCTCAGCACTACTATGCAAATTATTATTGGAATTCTTGTTGCAGCAGTATCCTGTTGCCTTACTTGACTTGTAAACTTCTTGTTTTCTTACTAGTCATGGCTCATGGGAGAGTAAATATCAGAGTGAAAAAGACAGTTTATATATATACCATTAATTGGTTTAAGTTATTACTCTATTTTTGAGGTGAGACTTGTTATAAAAAGTCCATCAACTTAATATGATAGTAACAGAAAACATCTAAGCTCATAATATAAATGCAACGTGCCTTTTCCCTTTTTTATTCCTATTGTCGCCTTATTTCCGTCAGTGGCGTCTGTCTTTATCCAATGCTTCCTCAGCCAACTTTTCCAGTTTCTAACTTAAAAAAAGATACGTGGCGCAAATACGGAAATAGCTGGAAAAAAAAAAATATTTTTATGTATAACGCCTAAATATTGAGCGTTATATATTAACGGTAACTGTGCCGTTAATGCATAGCGTCCAATATGTGAATGCTATAATGCAAAATCTGACACTGCAGGTATAGCACCCAAATATCCGGCGCTATACCCATTTTAAAAACCCACTCATCTTCTTCGGTTTTTTGTTTCTTCTTCTCCGTTTTTTAATCTTTCTTCTTCTTCTCTAGTCCCCCCTCCGTCCCCGCTGCCCCACTTCATTTAGAAAAAAAAATTATGGGTCCTCCCGTCACATAAAAGGTGAAGAACGTAGGTCCCACTTTCGAGTAAAGCTTCATGTTATTGTGGATTCTCACTTTTGGGGTCAAATTTTCAATCGATTTGCTTTCTGAAAACTTTAAATCGAGGTATTTCGATTTATTTTATGTTGAAATTTTTATAATAATGTATATTAGTTGATTTGTATGTATTATATTTCATTTTATATTTTTTTTGCAAAATTAGTATATTAAATTTATCCGAACTTAATATTAATATTGTATAAAAAAAATAAATTTATCTGTTAATATCCGGATTTATATATATATAAATTTGCAAATAAATTTGATCCAGTGCTTCCGTAGCCAACTTTTCCAGTTTCAACTTAAAAAGAGACAAAATCTGACAGAAAATCTTAGTACTTTGAAGTTGATGTGCGCACTATTTTGTTCTACTAGTCTCTCCATTACACTTGTATCCCATATGAATTATCGTAAAATGTTGTAAAATACAAATATGTTAAAAATTATTTTATAATGAAAAATAAAAATATTGTTCATTTTCTGATAAGAGAATTCGGTATTTACTTTTATTTACGTACCCGCTTTTCTACCTTTCCAATGTATATACATATTTTAGAAAATTGCATGTAGTTTGTTAAGAGTATTATGAAAATACAAAAATCTTATGTTAATATATTAAATCTAACTCATTAATTATTTGATTTTTAAGGACGAAATAAGTAGTTAAGTTGTTATCTTCGGTGAATACTTGAATCTCAAAACGCGTAAATTAATAATCACTATATTTGTGTCACTATACTTGAGTCCAACATAGTACCCAATTGTATAAATATGTACATACTAGTAATTGCTATAAGAATATGATTGATTTTATTTCTCCTTTGATTAATTCCCATATTATAATTTTAATATAACATGTTCAAAAGCCAAATTAAATAAATTGCATTCATTCGTACACTACGGACATACAACACTTATCTAGTACAAATTAAATTTGTCAACAAAAAAAAAATTATCTTGTACAAATCAACACATAGTTATTGGAGCAAATCTAGAAGGTCACACATTTTGCAGTAGCTTTGGCTCACTGAACTTCTTGGAAGGCACATCAGTCCTTTGTACAATTTTCTTCTAACAGTATTCAAATTTCTTTCACTTTTAAAAAAAGAAGGAAAAATAAAGCAATTATAGGAAATATTTACCAAAGGATGACTAATTAATAAGAACTTCTGCAGATCTAAGAGACATTAGGCGAGATGCAATGGAGACTAATGTCATCGCCATCTCGACTTCTCTTTCCAAGGAAATCACCCAAAACCCTCTCTTTCTTTGCTGGAGATTTGTGTAGTATTTTTTTTTTTTTTTTGTAAAGATGGATATTAAATAGAAAAATGACAATTCATTAAACTAAAGAATTGTTAAAAAAAATATAACCCAAATATAATAAGGGAAGATTTGTAACTTCATACTCTTAGTTAGTTAATCTGTTAATTACTGTTAACAGATTTAGTTAGTTACTTAAGTAAAGTTAGTTATTCTAAACTAACTAATTATCTATAAGTATTAGTATTTGTACAATTAAGTTTTAAGATCAGCACTACAAAGTAATGAATCATCTCCTTCCTACTCTTTCTCTCTCTCGTGTTCTTCTGTCATTGCTACAGATTCTTCTTCACTTCTTCATTGATGATAAATCGATCACAACTTCATTGATTAGTTCATGGTATCAGAGCAGGATAAAGTTGAGTTCATACAACTTTGGTTCAGTTCAAATCTCTACGATTCTAAGTCAATTTCTTTGATTCTTGATTGTATCGAAAAATCAGAGTTCTGAAAATTCAAGAATTATAAAATGAGTCTAAATAATGATCAAGAAGGTGATCCAAACCAAACCACTGTAGGATAGACTCAACAAGGTATGGATTACAATCATCCCCTGTTTCTTCATCCTTCAGATGTTAGCGGAATACAAATTATCTCATTTCAGCTAACTAGAATTGAGAATTACTCTGTTTGGTATCGGTCTACGCGTGTAGCATTGCTGGGAAGGAACAAATTAGGAATGGTGGATGGTTCTTGTAGGAAAGAAAGCTTTCCTGCTACTATGAGGAATCATTGGGAGAGGGTAAATGCTATTGTACTCTCTTGGATAATGAATTCTGTGAATAGCAGTCTTCTTGGTGGTATAATGTATGCTTCTAATTCTCAGACAGTGTGGGATGATCTATATGAACGATTCTATAAAGTGGATGATGCAAGAACTTTTAACTTGCACAAAGAAATTGCCACTCTTGTTCAAGATACTTCGTCTGTGTCAGTGTATTATTCCAAATTGAAGGACATGTGGGAGGAATTTGAAGCTTTAATACCAATTCCTGGTTGTGATTGCCCAAGGTCTAGAGATTTTATGATTTACTTCCAGAAGTTAAAGGTATATCAGTTTCTTATGGGTCTCAATGAATCCTACGCTCAAGCTAGAAGTCAAATTCTTATGAGGAGTCCACTTCCAACAGTGAACCAAGCATATTCAATGATCATAAGTGATGAAAGTCAAAAAGCAGTGGCTGCTACTTCTAAAAATTGAAGGTGCAAATCCAGCCATTACTACAGAGAATTATGATGTAGCAATGTATACAAAAAAATATGGGGAATCAAAGGTACAAAAGGAACTATAATGTTCAATGTGATTTCTGCAAGCTTAAAGGTCATAGCAAAGAGAATTGTTTCAAGATAATTGGTTATCCTCCAAATTTCAAGTTTAAAAAGAAGGGGTCAGGAACCTATAATGGTGGAACAAGAGGTCCAGCAGCTTATAATGTTCTTGCAGAAACTTCAGATCACCAATCCAGTGTAAATTCAATGACTCAGATGACAAACTTCAAAATATGAGTCATACTGATAATTCACGATCAATGCCTCAGATAGGAGCATTCACAAAAGATCAATATGAACAGATATTACAAATTCTAAATAAAACTAACACTAAAAGCAATATAATGTCAACAACAACTCTGCAGCAAATGTAGCAGGTATGAGTAATGCTTTGTTAGTTTCGAATTGTCCAAAAGAATGGATTATTGACACTGGTGCAACAAACCACATGGTGTCTGATATTGAAATGCTAAATCAAGATTCTATAATAAAAAATACTAATCCTAAGAGGGTGTGTCTACCTAATGGTGAAGTTTCAAATGTTACTCACACTGGAACTAGTTCTATATCTGCTAGAAGTACTCTGAGTAATGTGTTTCATTTGCCTCAGTTCAAATTTAATCTAATGTCTGTGTTCAAAATGACTAAGGAATTGGCTTGTGCAGCAACCTTCTATCCCCATTTCTGTATTTTTCAGGATCTCTTCAATGAGAGGGTGAAGGAGATTGGTAAAGAAAGAGATGGGCTATACATTCTACTGAGTCAACTTGCTAATAAAGACATGAATTTTAGTTTGCTTGTCAAGAAAGTGCTTAGTACAGAAGATATAAATCTATGGCATAGAAGATTTGGTCATGTGTCTATATCTGTTCTTAGGAAAATGATTCAGAACAAATCTGAATCTATAGCAGAAGTAGTAAATAAATGTAGTGTGTTCCCGTGTGAAAAACAAGTCAGATTACCTTTTCCAACAAGTTGTATTAAAAGTACTGAAACGTTTGAATTGATTCACATGGATATTTGGGGACCCTATAAGATTCCTACATTTGATGGAAATAGGTATTTGTTGACTATAGTTGATGATTTCTCTAGAATGACATGGATCTACTTATTAAAATTAAAGACTGATGTGTGTGTTATCATTCAGTATTTTTTGAAGTTTGTTCAAACTCAATTCAACAAAATAGTTAAGATAATAAGAACAGACAATGTCACAGAATTTGTTCACACTATCTGCAGCAATATGTTTCAAAATTTAGGCATAGTTCATCAGAGAACATGTACCTATACTCCTTAGCAAAATGGGGTAGCTGAGAGGAAACATAAACACATACTAGAAGTAACTAGAGCTATCAGATTTCAAGCTAATATGTCATTGTGTTCTAGCTGCAGTATACATAATTAACAGATTGCCTTCATCAGTTATAGAGATTTCACCCTTTGAAAAATTATACAAAAGAAAACCTTCACTGATTCATTTGAAAGTTATAGGGTGTCTTTGCTATGCTAAGAGTATACAAGAAACAGACAAGCTTAAACCAAGAGCTAAGTCTGCAGTGTTAATGGGATACTCTGAGGTACAAAAAGGTTATATTTTATATGATTTAACTACTAATTCTTTTTTTGTAAACAGAGATGTCATTTTCAGGGAAGATGTGTTTCCATTCAAAAACATAAATGTATCTTCAACTCCTATATTTCTGTCTCAAACTAATTTACAAGATAGACTATTTGAAGAATGCAATCAACAACTTGTTGGCTCTATTCAACCTTCAAACACTCAAGTCGATGAAGCTGAGCACACATATGCAAATGTAGAAGAAGTTCAAAATTACAAGGTACAAGCTAGTACAGAAAAGTTGAATACAATACTACAACTACAAACCAACAACAGAATCTGTCATTAACTGAACCTCTTAGTGTCTCAGTGCAATAGACTCAGCACAACAACACTACTAGAAGATCTGACAAGGGAAAACATCCTCCAATCTGGATGAAGAAATTTGTTTCCTTAAATGTACATCATGATGCCAACTACCTAATATCAGACTATTTATCTTATGAAAACATCTCAACAAAGTATCAAGCTTTCATTTCTACATTCTCCACAAGAACTGAACCTAACAATTATGCAGAAGCAATCAGAGATCCTAGATGGGTTGACGCAATGAAATCAGAGATTGAAGTTATTCAAAATAACAACACCTGGGAAGTTGTTTCCTTGCCAGATGGCAAAAATTCTATAGGGTGCAAATGGATATACAAAATCAAGTACAAGGCTACAGGGGAGATAGAAAGGTTCAAAGCTAGACTTGTAGCTAAAGGCTATAGTCAAAGAGAAGGTATAGATTATCAAGAAACCTTCTCTCCAGTTGTTAAAATGGTAACAGACAGAACTGTGTTAGCAATTTCATCCTCTAGAAAATAGCATGTACATCAAATGGATGTCTATAATGCATTTCTGCAAGGTGATCTTCATGATGAGATTTATATGGATCTTCCACAAGGATTTATGAGTCAGGGGGAGTATAAACGTGTGTGCAGACTCAAAAAATCCTTGTATGGACTTAAACAAGCACCAAGGCAGTGGAACTCAAAGCTGACAGAGGCTTTATGGAAGTTTCAATTCAAGCAGAGTCCACATGACCATTCTTTGTTCATTAAGAAAACTGAAAATGGAACTATTGTTGTGTTGGTATATGTAGATGATATGCTTCTAACAGGAGACAATCTGAAACTGATGCAAGATAGAAAAGATGCTCTCCAGCAAACTTTCAAAATGAAGGACCTAGGAGAACTAAAATATTTTCTTGGAATAGAATTTGCGAGGTCAAAACAAGGATCCTGATGCATCAGAGAAAGTATTCTTTGGAATTGATTTCAGAACTTGGATTAGCAGCATCTAAACCTGTCAACACACCTATGGACACAAACATAAAACTCACTACAAGAGAGTTTGACGAACATTTCTGTCAAGAGAAATTGGCAGAAGATGATGTACCGGTAGATCAAGGAAGCTATCAAAGACTCATAGGTAAACTAGGGACATTTAATATTTTTATGCCCTCTAGCTTGAGGGGGAGTGTTAAAGAAAATATAATCCAAATATAATAAGGGCAGATTTGTAACTTCATACTCTTAGTTAGTTAATCTGTTAATCGATGTTAATAGATTTAGTTAGTTAGTTAAATAAAGTTAGTTATCCTAAACTAACTAATTATCTATAAGTATTAGTACTTGTACAATTAAGTTTTAAGATAAGTAATACAAAATAATGAATCATCTCTTTCCTACTCTTTCTCTTTCTCGTGTTCTTTTGTCATTGCTACAGATTCCTCTTCACTTCTTCATTGATCATAAATCGATCACAGCTTCATAGATTAGTTCAAGAATATAACATAAACTTTATATAAGAATTTAAGGGGAATCTGATGGAAGAAGTAATGGTAAAAAAAGGTCTCACTAAACATCATTTTATCTTCGGATTTTACCATATATATAGGCATTTAATAGATGAATATGGTTCATATATGTATTATTTACTGAATATAGTGCATTAGCTACTCAAAGTACTCTTCAAAAGAAAGTAGCTACTGCAGAGTACCTGAGATCAATAACACAATTTGATAGTGTCAAAAATCTTATAATTAAGCTCATAATATAAATGCAACGTGCCCTATTTTGTTCAGTGGCGTCTGTCTTTATCCAATCTTCCTTAATTAGCCAACTTTTCTACTTTCAACTTAGAAAGAGAAAATGAATGACATAAAATCATAGTACTATCAAATTGATGGTGATTTTGTTCTCTAACTTCGTGCATTGTGGATTTGGACTGTCGATAACCAGTCTACTTTGATGGCTGGAAATAAGTTTCCCTGATATAGATCTTGCATGTACCATCACAGTAACGTAGATTAAATATAATTTGGAGTTGTTTTTGAATTTTTGTGAGTTTTGAAGTAAAAATTTTTAAAAATAATTTTTTGGAGTTATTTAAAATTCAACTTCAAGTGAAATTTAAAGCTTTCATACCCAATTACTGATTTCGGAAAAAAAATTATTTTATGGCCAAACTGCCGTGGTCACAAAAATGTGAGGTCTCCCTGCCATCACAATATAGCTTGATTTGTGCATAGAGGTAGCAATTTGAGCCTAAACCCATTTGTCCCGCCTAACTCCCTTAAAGTTGGACCGGTCATTGACTCGCTCATTTATTGAACTTAGCCGATCTTAACATTAAAATAGCACGGGCTAATTATTTTTTGAACTGGTAATCAAAAAGTAATCAGCGTTTGTAAAATTATTGAAAAGTAGCCATTGTTTTGCTGAAACATGAAAAGTTCCAGCATAATATACAAAATTATGGAGCTCTTGTGTATAAACTTCGAGCATATTATATTGGAACTATATGTATAATTCGTATATAACATATGTATAACTGTGTATAATAAATATATAATCTATGTATACCTGCTAGAAAAAGTAAACATTAAATCTGACCGGCTTTCTACCTTTCCAATGTATATACATATTTTAGAAAACTGCATGTAGTTTGTTAAGAGTATTATGAAAATGCAAAAATCTTATGTTAATATATTAAAACTAAACTCATTATTTGATTTTTAAGGACGGAATAAGTAGTTAAGTTATTATCTTCGGTGAACACTTGAACCTCGAAACGCGTAAATTAGCCTACTTTTCCGCTTTCAGCTTAGAAAGAAAAAATGAATGACATAAAATCACAGTACTATGAAATTGATGGGTGCACCGTCTATTTTGTTCTCTAACTTCTTTCATTGTGGATTTGGACTGTCGATAACCGGTCGACTTTGATGGCCGGAAATAAGTCTCCCTTATATAGATCTTGCATGTACCATCACACTAACGTAGATCAATATTTGTAACATAATTTGGAGTTGTTTTTAAATTTTTGTAAGTTTTAAAGTGAAAATTTTTAAAAATAGTTTTACCCAAATACTGATTTCGAAAATGAAAATTTATTTTATGGCCAAATGACCGTAGTCACAAAAATCTGAGGTCTCTCTGCCATATAGCTTGACTCGGGGGGATTTGTATTTATATCTGTTTTTTGGGTCACGTTCAACTTATACTCGCTTTGCAAAAAAAATGCATGCATACTCACTTTTCGCGTAAACTTCAGGCATACGGGCCTGAAGTAGCAAAGACAATCACGCAAACTTCAGCATTCTAGTAGACGGGCCTGAAGTTGTTTGTAATTGCTGAACTTAAGCATTTTACTAGTTGAAGTTTTGTTATCTATTTGATGTACTTCAGCATGTTTTAGCTGAAGTTTTGTCCTGGATTCAATAGTTTTATCGTAAAGCTTTTTCAAAAACTTCAGCAGAAGATACTGAAGTTATTTAGTTCATTTGTAAAAACTTCAGCACTAAATAAGCTGAAGTTTTGACCTGGATTCATTAGTTTTGTCATAAAGCTTTTTCAAAAACTTCAGTAGAAGATGCTGAAGTTATTTAGCTTATTTGTAAGAATTTAAGCTGAAGTTTTTGCCCTACAGTCGTACGAGCTGAAATTTTGTTCTCTAATTGCTGAACTTCAACATGTTTTAGCTGAAGTTTTTCGCAAAAACTTAGTGTTGGCTGAAGTTTTTGTTTTTAATTGTTGAACGTAAGCATTCTACTAGCTGAAGTTTTGTTCTCTATTTGCTGAACTTCAGCATGTTTTAGCTGAAGTTTTGTTCGCTATTTGCTGACAAACTAATTAAACACCTCATTAACAGAAATCACTAGAGAAACAGGACATCCTAATCGGCATTGGAAGAAACACAAGATAGAGACAATGAATTAAAAATAGATGAAGAAAAGTTCTAAAACGCTGTTTCAACAAAAATGACAATCACTATGAGCAAATCAGCAGTAAAATATACTACAAATTACAAAAAAATGAAGAGTAGAAAAGAAAGGAGGAAGAAAGGAGCGCACAGGTAGCTAGCAGGAAGAAGGAGGCGCCTGAAGTTGTAAAAATTAGGGTATAAGTTAAATAATTTTAAATATATGGGTATAGGTTAAATGGGGGCGACCAAATAGGACGCCCCGTGCAATTTTTACCTTGACTTATGCATAGAGATAGCAATTTGAGCCCAAACCCATTTGTCCCGCCCAACTCCCTCAATGTTGGTCTGGTCATTGACTCACTCATTTATTGAACTTAGCCAATCTTAATGTTAAAATAGCACGGGCTACTCATTTTTCGGACTGGTGATCAAAAAATAGCCAGCGTTTGTAAAATTATTGAAAAATAGCCATTATTTTGCTGAAACAGGCAAAGTTCTAGCATAATATACAGGATTATGGAGCTTTTGTGTATAAACTTCCAGCACATTATATTGGAACTCCAAGACACAAAAAGTTCCGGCATATAAATTTTCAGCATATTATGATGGGATTCCATTACATTATAAAATTCCAACATACTATTCTGGAAGCTCATATGTAAAAAAATTCGAATTTCAACATATTATACTAGAATATTTCTAGATTTTTAACAGTATTTTGTTATGATTTTATCTTTACATAAAAAGTGGCTAAATTTCGATTTCTTTTGAAACTGTGGGTCTTTTTTAATTACCAAATATAAATCTGGCTATTTTTAAATTTCACCCCATCTTAACCCTCATTTCAGCCCATCTAATTTGCCTATCCCAATTTCACTGAAAGTAAATTTCGTTTTTTTTTTCCAGAAATTTTACAATTCTTATGTCACTATATACGTACGTGATGAAAGAAAGTGGCTTTTAAATTCCAGTTTGAAGAGGAATTTTTGAAAGCAGCAGACGAAAGGGTTGGTGAAGAGATTCTGGAACTTCAAGATTGATGGCTTCATCAGGTTTCACTATGAAACATGCATGTGTTTATTACGGAAAATATTTTCCGTTATATCAAACACACCCCGGTATAAAAGTGAATATTACACCATTTTACATTAATTCTTACTTCTTAGTGCTAAGCTAAAAACTGGGCTTTCCAACTAATTAAAGCAGGCCGCGCTCCTACTTTGTACAATTTGTTATATGTGTTATCATAACTAATTAATAAAAATTGGAGATTAAATCTGTTAAAACGGGCACAAGATAAGTAAAATTTCATATTTGCTTCGATAGTCCAAACTGGTTAGCACTAACTAAAACTGATTAATCATCAATCTTACTCCTAATTTCAACTTGGTTGGAAATTTACCTTCCCGTGGTATTTGACGTTTGAACCAACCTTTTAGTCATGTCAAGCTTAGGATGATTACTTTCAGTATGATAATGAATAATCGCACTAATTATACCATACTGTAGATTTTTTATGATAGAAGCGATCCTTACTGGACAAATTAAAGTTTCTAGCCTATCGAGAAGGCTTTTTATAACATATTTGGCCAGATTTCTCCAATATTCAAATATACTTTTTTTTTTCCTTCCTAAAAGTACTTTTTTCTTAACTTAAAGTGTTTGAGCAAGTTACTTTAGGGGAAAATAGAAGAAGCAGAAACTAGGGGTGAGCATAATACGGATCGAACTGAAAATTTCGATTTATTCGGTCGATTTTGGTATATAATTTTAAAAGGTTCGGTGTTCGATTCAGTGGTCGTTTTTAATGGTTCATGGATCTCCTGATGGCGACTAGCTGCTTTCTGCTCTCCTTATTAGTTTAGTGCCAACTCTGCCTGGTATAGTTAGGGAGTCTTCTATAAGTTGCATTACTGGTGTTGATACTCAACTTTTCCTAAAAAATATTTCAAAATGCATATATGTCTTCAAAATCATGCATTAGCATCAATTAGTATTTTTTCACAATTTTTTACATATTTTATTAATTTGCCCAGTATTTTATTCCAGTAAATAATTACAAAATTGCATCAAAAATGATTTCAAATCATTTTCTTGATTTAATATTACTATTATTGTCCTATTAAGTCCAAGTTATTCTATAAATAGTCAATTTGGCACATTTTGGCTACAATTGCAATAAAATAGTCTTTTGCATTTCAAATACTAAATAATAATTTTTAAAACATCTCTATACATGAAATTCATTTTTATAATTAGTAATTATTTTACAGATTATTTTTTATCAATTTATTTGGGGTATTTAACAAATAGCCATTTTTATTTTGCTTCTAGCCTAAACTAGCTAGCCCAAATACCTGATACACTAGCGCAATATAACCCAAGCCCAAACCCCTATCTAACCCGACCCAAATTCTTGTTAAATCCCGACCATCGATCATTTTTTATCAACGGCCCAGATCCCCCTTACCATAATTAAACCCAAACGACCCCCCCTCCCCCACCAAACCCTTTCATTTTCACTCACCCCCTCCGCCGTCACACTTCACTCTCCTCTCCAAATCCTCTCTAATACTAACCCTAACTCTCACCTCGCCGCCTCTCATATGTCGTCAACCATGGTGATTCCTCACCACCCTCAGGCCTCTCATGGCTCTCTTATGCCGGTATTACTTGTCTCTAAGGCCCTCAAGGGACGAGGGTCAGTCCACTCACACCTTCGGCATGTTCTTGCCTGTTTCAAGCTGCCATGGCTCGATCTTGAGTAAGATCTTTCTATTTTTGCCTAAACCTATGGGTCTCTAAGATGGGCTCTTCATCTTTGCGTTATTTTTACGAAAAACCTACTTTCATCTCTTGAACTTCTCAGATCTGTACAACTCTGAGATGGATCGAATTGTTTTCCTTGTTTTTACGAAAACCTACTTTCATCTCGTGAAATTCTCAGATCTGTACAGATCTGAGATGGATCGAACTGTTTTCCGCTTGTTCTTATGAAAACCTTCTGATTTTCAAGTGTCTGTCCATTTCTTCCTAACTAGGGTTTACTGAAAATTATCTTCTCCAAAAGTTTTTCGATTTTGAATGTTTAATCTTCTGTTCTTATGTGCTTTTGACCGGTTTATGTTGAGTTTGCCTAAACCCTAGTCTATTTATGCTAAAACTCCATTTTTTCTTATACTTTGTTTCGATTCTGAGTTTGATTGTGTTACTTGTGCACTATTTTCGATCTACGCTTTGATTCTCATGATTTTCCTTTAGCTTAATTCGATGTCCTGTGATTTTTACCCTAGTATGTCTTTATTAGGGTATGTGATTTTATTCTCGACTGATCCAGTATGTTTATGCTTGGCCTACTTGTTTATTCATGGAAACCTATGTTGTTTTCCTTAAAATCAGTATTATTTCGACTTCTTGATTCACTGATTTGCTATGGTAATACTTATATGCTGATTTCTGGTTATTTCGCTATTTTTTATAATTGTTAATTATTTCTTGCCTTATCTTTGATTAACCATAAAATTTGTTGACTCTTATTAAGTGTTTCCTTAATTAAACTCTTTTGTATTTACCCCTAATTACCTACTTTGTACCTAAGGTTACTTGATTTCCTTCTTTAATTATCCGCCCTGCTCTTGATTGTTGGTTGATTACCCCATAAATTGGTGGAAACTTGGCTGATATTATGTATGATTGAATCTGTAATTTTCCCTAATTGCTACATAATTGATTCTTTACCTTATTCTATCTAGCTCTCAACTGCTATATATACTCTCCTCCATTCTCACTTCTAAGACATTGACTGTTACGCCCCACAATATTACGTCAGTATTATGTCCCGTAGTACTAAATTACGACGATATTGCACCCTGTAGTAGTGTACGTTGAATTTGTCATAAGGTAATAGACATCAGTCTAAGTAAAAGATTATTTGGAAATTATAAGGATATATTATTTCACAAGTGATGAGTAAATTTGTGAAGGTGAAAGGGGAAGCAAGTCAAAGAAAATGAATTTTCATCCATGTTTGGCATGAGAGGGTAAAATACGGGTCGAGCGATAATACCCGATATTTACAGACTAGTACCATACAAGGTACCATGTGATCATGATAGTGTGATATATAAAGTGTATTGAGAATAAGTAGAATTTTAAGTAATTTGATACAATTTTAATTATGCGGGTAATTGGTTAATTACCGGGTAACGGGACATTACCCAATTAACTAATAAGTGGATAAAATTAATAAATTTTACCCTCCAAAAACGTGGCAGTTAGCTACAATGTAAAGAAATGACTAAGAGCATGTTCTTGATAGGTGGCAATCATGCTAGCCAAAGAAGGGACATTACATATTTTATAATCATTATACAAGTTTTATCATAAAACTTAGGAACTCCTTACAATTCAAAAATACTGGAGTTTGGAATTCATAAAGAAAATGTTAGCTTCTTGGTCTTGAAAATGTTAGCTCATGTTTATCCAATACAAAATTTCTAACAAAGCTAATTTTCCATTTCTTATGAACAAACACCAACAAAAGACATGTTCCATTCTTACTAATACTTCAGAGAGCAAAGCTTCATTTTTTTCATTCAAAATATTTCACATAAGCAGAAGCTTCATTTCGTTCAAATAATTCAAGGAACAAAGCGTAATTCCATCAAAATTTTGCGGTTACAAAAGGGTACGATGCAATCTTCGCCAAGAATATTATACGGAGTTTTCCCTACTCCAGGTATATTAAGGCTATCCCTTCTTTCTTTTGGCATGGTCCAAATTATACTGAAGAAACAAGCAAATACACAGTTTCTATAAATTACTCTATTCATAGAAATAGTATGGGTGTCTATATTCTCGATTCCCCATGAGAATTATTATTATCTTCTGTTCATGGGTCCCGAAAATACGTATGTTGGTAAAATTTATTTCATGATATTAATCAGAGGCATAATGACCCTATGGTGTACCGAGAGATTTTATTGACATATTTCATATGCATTTACATATGCTCATTGACCCATGACCAGGTGGCCTTATATACGTGTATATATGTAAATATATGTATATGGGATATGAGAAAAGGTTACGGCGTTATATACGAACCACCACCTGATCAGCTGGTATATGATGATGATGTTGCCCACAGTGGCTGAAATATGATTCAAACGGCGTTATATACACGTATATATGTATGTATATTCAAACGGAGTTATATACGCGTATATATGTATGTATATATATGTATATGTGATATGGAAAAGGTTATGGCATTATATGCGCACCACCAATTGATCAGCTGGTATACGATGACAATTTTGCCCGCAGTGGCCGATATGATATGATATGATGGGATGCCCTCAGAGGCTGATGATGTTATGAAACATGTACCTATACACGA